>CAMOHE010035994.1:0-103877 GCA_946598075.1 Artocarpus hirsutus
AACTCCAAAATTTCAAAATACAAGAAAATCTTGAAAAATAGAAAAACTTTGAATTTTAAAATCTAACCTCGAATCAAAGCTTGAAAACGTTGTTTTTGTCGTTGAATCTTGTCCCCGAGCCTTCGATCTCCTAGCCCGAAGCTTGAAAACGTGATTTGTTCTAAAAAATTTTGAGAGATTGAGAGAGAGAATGAGAGAACTGAGAGAGACGAGAGAAAGAGGAGAGAGAGAGTGCACGGGAGGAATGACGAGAGAGAGAGGAAAGTGAAATAAATAGAAGAAGAAAGACAAAAGCAGTTGCATAAAACTGTGTGCAACCACACTCTGTTTTCAAATCAAATTGTTTTATTAAAACTTAAATTAACAATCAAAAACAATTTAGAATAATTAAAAATCACTAAAAGAGTAAATCAACACAAAGTTTCTAAATTTTCACAAAATAATCAAATTAAGTTTAAAACACTCATCATGGCACACTAATTCACCATTTAATATTCTAATTACATTTAATTAACTTCGGGGTGTTACATTATATCTTTTTTGACAATAGTATGTTTCATATTTTCTCATATTTACCTTAAAATTAAAAAACAATGTTATAAAAATGGTATTTCTCGAGCTAACCCTAAATGTGAATTATTGTTTAAGCCAACGCACACAAACAAAAAAGAACAATAAAAACAACACTTGAAATTTTCACTTAAAAAAAAAAAAAAAAAAAAAAAAGGAAGGAAGAGAAAAGCAAAACCATTTTTGGTTGTGCCTCGAGGTGGCGACAGAATGTAAAGAGGACAACAGTTTTCGGTAAGAAAGGGTCTCCTGCCCCAAAATAAAACCCTTCCTCTGCACGCACGCACTCTCTCTGTCTCTCTCTTTTATTTTCTCTCTCTTATTACTCATTGTCATCAATGGCGGCGGCTACTGCTTCCTCCTTCTCTCCGGCCATCTTAGCCCCGTCGTCAGTTGATTCCAAAACCCATGTGGCTCCCAAAGCCCTGAGCTTCGCCTCTGTTGCCGGCAAGTCCCTTGGGCCTTTCAGAGCCAGAACCAACAATGTTGCTTCTTCCTCCGCCATCGGAGCTCGCATGGTGTCCGTGCCCATCATCAAGTCCCCTACTCCTCTTGATTTCGAGACCTCCGTTTTCAAGAAGGAGAAGATTAACCTCGCTGGTCATGATGAGGTCTCTCGCTCTCTCTCTCTCTATATATGTGTGTGTATGTATAAGTTCAGTTGATATATACGCTATATGGTAGTATTCTTAATGGGTTTTTCTTTATTTGTGCATATATTCCAGTATATCGTGAGAGGAGGGAGAGATTTGTTCCCTTTGTTGCCAGATGCGTTCAAGGGTATTAAGCAGATTGGAGTTATTGGTTGGGGCTCTCAGGTAAATTCCCTCTCTATATTTATCTGTTTTTTTCTTTTATTTCTATGAATTTGTTGACTGATATTTACATGGTGGATAGTATGGGGCATTTTCATTGTTGTTGTGCTTGCATTTGATCCGTCATGGACCAACGCTATAGGTCCTGCTGTTGTCCTGTCTTTTGTGTGTATGATTTTGCTACTTTTCTGCATAATGTCTGTTATTGTGAAGTAAAGATGGGTTTTTTTCCCCCCATTTTAAAGACTCGTTTTTAATTTGCATTATTTATTAAGGGGCCTGCTCAAGCTCAGAATTTGAGAGACTCTCTTGCTGAAGCGAAGTCTGACATTGTGGTCAAGGTGATAATTTTTTTTTATTTTGCTGTTGTCTGAGTTTCTTTTCTTTTCTTTTCTTTTTTTAAGTTTCAGCTATTGAATAATGTAGCTTTGCGCATGTTTTGCCTGTCATATTACAGATTGGGTTGAGGAAGGGATCCCGTTCTTTTGCTGAAGCTCGCGCAGCTGGATTTACCGAGGAGAATGGAACTCTGGGTGATATATATGAAACAATCTCAGGCAGTGATGTTGTTTTGCTGCTCATTTCTGATTCTGCACAGGTCAGTTATTTTTACCCTTATTTTCGTTTTTTTTTTTTTTTTTGTGTGGAAGTTTTGGGTTATTTTTGAGACATTACCATGGTGAATGTGGTGTCATATTATTTTTAAGACATTATCATGGTGAATGTGTTGCCATTTTCTTTTGATATGATCCTCTGATGACCATTCATTGTAATTCTACTTTGCTATTTGATGATTGATTTTGATGATCAATGCAGGCTGATAACTATGAGAAAGTATTTTCCTACATGAAGCCAAACAGCATCCTCGGGCTCTCCCATGGTTTTCTTTTAGGTCATTTGCAGTCAGTAGGATTAGGTTTCCCCAAGAACATCAGTGTAATTGCTGTATGTCCAAAGGGTATGGGCCCTTCCGTAAGGAGGCTTTATGTCCAAGGAAAAGATATAAACGGTGCTGGAATAAACTCCAGTTTTGCCGTCCACCAGGTGTGTTGTCTTTATCCCTCTACTCACATTCTCAATTTTGCGTTGCTTTGTTTTATTCCACTGATCCCTAGTCACTGATGAATTTCTATACAGGATGTTGATGGTAGAGCCACTGATGTGGCATTGGGATGGTCAGTTGCCCTTGGTTCTCCCTTCACGTTCGCCACTACACTAGAGGACGAATACAGGAGTGACATCTTTGGCGAGCGAGGTAGAATTAATTTCTTTCATTCCTTTTTTTTTCTTTTTTTTTTTTTTTGCCACTGCATTTGATGCCCGACCATTTCTATTGTTGATAGGCATTTTGCTTGGAGCTGTTCACGGTGTTGTGGAGTCCCTATTTAGGAGGTACACTGAGAATGGAATGAGTGAAGATCTGGCTTACAAGAACACTGTTGAGTGTATCACTGGAATCATATCAAAAACCATTTCGACTAAGGTTGTGCTTTGCTTTAGTTTTGAAACCGATGTTTACTCCACATCCTCGCTTAAATGTTATGTATTTGTGTCGTGCTTGCCTGTCTGTGAGTTTTGGATTTGGCCATCAATGTTAATAATTGTAATGTGTTGTTGACTTTTAACAGGGCATGTTGGCTGTATACAACTCCTTGTCCGCAGAAGGCAAAAAGGATTTTGAGGCCGCTTATAGTGCCTCGTATTACCCTTGCATGGACATCTTGTACGAGTGTTATGAAGATGTAGCAACTGGCAGTGAGATCCGCAGTGTTGTCTTGGCAGGGCGACGATTTTATGTATGTCTAGACTCTCATCTGCTTCCACTCTTTAACTATGATAAAAATTTAATTGTGTAAGTCTCTGTTTGTGTCATAGTTGTTAATGGAAAATTTGGTTCAAATCTTTTCCTTTATAGTGTCTTCTCACCAAAATTCAAATTTATTTAAATTTTTGTTGAAACCTATAAATCAAACAGAGGCTAAGTTTTGGACTTGGATAACTGTAATTGCTTTACATTCATGATTCATGTTGGGATATCATCTTTTTTTGCTTTGCAGTTGTTTATCATCTTTACCATGCAATTGATTCTGGAAAATGCCTTTCTAATACAGGAAAAGGAGGGTTTACCAGCTTTCCCCATGGGTAATATTGATCAGACCAGAATGTGGAAAGTTGGCGAGCGAGTACGATCAACCCGACCTGCTGGTGACCTGGGCCCATTGTACCCATTTACAGCTGGTGTTTATGTTGCATTGATGATGGCCCAGGTAAAGATTTCCCTTTGAGATGCTTTGATAAGTTTGTGTGATTTTAAATGGGTCTTGTTTTTAACACGTATTGAGTGGTGATTTTATAAAATTAAATGGTTAATTTTGTTATACTAATTGGAACTTATGGGGCCTTATGCGTTAAACCTCACCATTTTAATTGCAACTCTTGCGCCTTCGTAAGGGATTCTTTAGTTGATGTCGTGATATTGCTACTCATTTTCTTCCTGGTAACATGATATTTCAGATTGAGATCTTGAGGAAGAAAGGACACTCATACTCGGAGATCATCAACGAGAGTGTGATTGAGTCTGTGGATTCGTTGAATCCCTTCATGCACGCTCGTGGACTTTCTTTCATGGTTGATAACTGTTCAACAACAGCTCGTTTGGGATCGAGGAAATGGGCTCCCCGCTTCGATTACATCCTTACCCAGCAGGCCTTGGTTGCAGTAGACAACAACACACCCATCAACCAGGACCTCATCAGCAACTTCCTGTCGGATCCAGTTCATGGAGCCATTGAAGTATGCGCACAACTGAGACCCTCTGTTGACATTTCAGTGCCCCAAGATGCGGATTTTGTGAGGCCAGAGTTGCGCCAGTCGAGCAAGTGAAGCTGTAAGAGCCTTTTTTGTTTAGGAAGTTATGTTTGAGTGGAACCAGTTATAAATCTAGTAACGTCTTTTAGTCTTTTCTGGCTGAATTGGGACAACTGTTGCTTTTATGTCTGTTTGTATCCGCTGTATGTCGTGTTTGCCGAAAAATTAAAAAAAAGAAAAAAAGACAGTGAATGTTCTCTTATCAAGTTTGAGATGAATTTCGATTAATATTAGCTTATTATATTGGCGATGTTTGGTGCTGAGTATGTTTAGTCGGATACAGAATTGAGCCGTGCAATAGCAAAGTCATAATTCTTTGCTAGTTTAATAGTTTATGCTGGATACCATCTTACATTTTATATATACTGGTGTAGAATTTACTAGCAAGCGATTATCAATTGTCCTTAACAACTGGAAGAAGCATGCAAATAAATCTATAGTTTAGATCATGTGAATCGTCTCACTTGTGTGTTTAAAGTACTATAAGATCACATACAAGATGAGATATATTTATATATATATAGTAGGGGACATTGATTTGATTTACAAGAATCAAGCAGTGGGGTATGAAGCCATCATAGCTATCCCACAGAGTCCTTCCTTGGCATCAGCATCTCTCTGCATCCTTATGTAACCTTCCTCACCCCATTGCTTTCCCCACGAGTTCTTCACCAACCAATACTTGGTCCCATCCTTAGTGGCACCATATCCAACTGCAGTAACTCCATGGTCTAAATTCGTGCTGCATGCTCCGGTGAAGACACCTCCTGAGTAGAACTGGAACTCAAACCCGCTGGCATCAATGGCCACTGAGACGGGCTGACTGGCGACGGCTTTGAGGAGGTCCTTTTCGCTGTTTGCAGGTACATCTTCGTGCCCTGTTATCTTTGCCGCATGGTTGGCTTCCTTCTTGGCATTGCAAGTCCCATCAACACCTTCGTAAGGATAGTTAGCTTCTGTGGTGAGACCTCCATTCTGCTGTATGAATTTGAAGGCATCGTCCATTAATCCACCATTACATCCTTGGTCCTCGCCCTTGGTATCGCAGTCAACCAGCTCTTGCTCGGATAAAGAGATGAGCTTCTTAGTTGATAGCTTTGTAATTCCTTCCACAGCTGCCACTGTTGAAAACGCCCAACAACATCCTATGTATGGTTTGTGCAGTACCAAGTTAGTAATCACAATTATTAACAATTGAAGGGATCAAAATAGTTAAACAAATAATTTGTTATAATTTTGTTTTTAAATCTTACCACACTGGCCTTGATCCTTGACAGGCGTGACAGCTCCTTTCTTTCTCCAGTCTAAAGCTGAAGGAACTGCGGTAACATTCTCGTACTTAAAAGAAGTACCTATCTGTCGTCTAGAATCACAAACATGAGCCTTAAACCTATTTCTTGATGCAACGAACTCTTCGTTTGTAAGATCCGCAAACTTGTTGATGCCAAGCCTGTAAGGTTTGTTAGCAGCTCCGTTGAAAGCTTCTATGCGTGCCACATTTGCCTTGAATATCTCAAAACGCTTCGCCTTCTCACTGGCATCCTTGTATACGATTCCATGGTGAGCCATCCACTGCTCATGCCTGATCTCAAGTGCTGATGATGCATCTTGGAGATTACGGGATGTGGCTTCAACACTAAAGTAATTAGCCCAAGATCCCAGAAAGATGATCACGGCTAAACATAAGTATTGGCTTTTGTTGATGACTCCCATAATATCAATTGAATGTTTGTGCATAAAGTATTGAAGAAAATGAGATCTTATGGTGGAATATAATTGGAGTGGATTCTATGAAGGTATGTGTGGTGATGAAATGTAGGAATTGCGTCATGGTATTTATAGAGTGAGAATTGTTGCTTTTTGTCCGTTTAATTATTGCGATATAGTCTTGGATTTTTGTCTATACGGAAAGGTTGCTCTCCATCATCTGATCTTCGTGCCTTGGAGAATCATCTGCCATATATGTCTTCGTGCCAGAAAAGTTGGTCTAACTTGGATGGAGCCATATGGCTGGTTCAATTTACTCTTAACTTGCATAGATAAGTAATAAAATTGTCATCTATATATGAAGACAACTCTTATGTGCTCGTTTACTGCTCTTGCGTCCAAAGGAAATATACATATTTAGTTAGATTAGGATTAACAAAAAATAAATGGTTTTGCTCAGCTGTATTATTGTGCACGTGGCATTATTCTATTGCTTCTCGTAGAGGTTAGTTACATTTTAGTTGTATAGAGAGTGTATTGTAAACTCAAGGCATAGGCCATTTAGGTAATTGGCTAGGACCTCAGTTCAAAATATGATCTCCAACAATTATTTTTTAGTGAATATCACTTAAATAATCTATTTTAAAGTTTTACTAAGTGAAAAAAAAAAAGCCAAAAATTTAAAGAAGGGAGAACCACGATAAATTCTTAGGTGTTGGAACAATAACGAAGAATGTGTGAAATAGCATATTGGAGAAGAAATTAGTATGTTTGTTTCATGCATTCTTTAAACTTGATGGACTCAAATTTAGATTCAAGTATTAAGAATCCTTTGAATACGTGTTTGTTCTCCTAAAATCTGAATCATTTGAGTTTCAAGAATCCAAGTTTTCAGAGTTCTCATCCCCTTAAACTTTTGATATTTGGATATCTTTGTTACAGTAAAAACTAAAATTCTCTCTCCTATATTTGGAAAAAAAATCCAAAACTTTTTCATTTGATATCCAATTGAGATTATTCTTTTTTCATTGTCTTCCTAATGAAGAGAGAAATAAACAAAATCCATATTGCACATTTTTTAAGATGATTTTATTAGATTTATTAATAAATTAAAAACTATCTCCACTATCTTTTCAAACACAAATTTTAATTTTATTCTGTACTCAGATAAAAATTTAAACGCACGTCTAAACGTCAATTCAAATAACAATTCAAATCACTAACTCAAATCTTAATTCAAATTACACTAACTCAAATTAAATAACTAATTTAATCTATTTATCAAACAGATCCTAATACTAATAATAATAATTTTTTACAAAATGGTGGATTTAGTAACAAGCAGTTATTTATATAAACAAAATATCAAAAGTATCCTTCTACACCAACTTTTTCTTTCCTTTCTCTCTTACTCTCTTTCTCACTTTCTATCTTTGGTGAGATAAGTGTCGTTCTCTTCCTCTCCCTCCTCATCTTCTCGTTCCATATCGTTGTTGAGAAGTCACCTCCGTCGCTGGCGAAGATAGAAACGCTTCAGAAATCACAAATCTTCAGCATTGATCACAAAATTCATTGCGACTTCATCTGTCGTTGTCGAAGACGACACTCGAGAGATCGCTAGCCTCCATGAAGTCATCGAGAATGGCACCCACCGCGGTCATGAGAGAGAGAGATTTCGCCAGAAGTTTTGCCACAACACTCCAGGGCCTTGCTAGATTCTTGATCAACTTTGAGAGCAAGAAGTCGGTGGTTTCTGCCAGTTACGGGATGAATCTATAAGAGGACGAGAGAGAGAGGAAGAAGAAAAAGAAGAAGAAAAAAAAAAAAAGCTAATTTTTTTATGAGAATATTCAGGTCAGATTGAGGATATTTTGATTTACACAATGGTTGAACTTAAACAACTCAATTAATATACAACATTTTATAACATCTTAAAACATATAATATTTACTACCAATAATGTTATAAAGCCCAACATTTCCTATGATTTCCGGAACAATAATAATAACCCAATTTTTAAGTATTGAGTTAAAATTCAAAAAAAAAATCTCTTAATAATTAGCTGACTCTTTATTTTGAATATTTTGTGTTCGGGAAATATCAAAGGGAGCGGTACTCTTTTTTTTCAATGCATATTAGTGTCCTATTTACCTTCACAAGGGCTAGTCTTTAATATCAAACTCACTCTTTTTTTCTCTTTCTCAATAATTATTAAATGCTTGAATTAGCGGTCCGTTCAAGTAAAAATTATGAACAATAATTTTAAATCTAAATTTAATTTTCAATGTAGGAATCTTTTTTTTTTTTATTTTTTGAAAAAGGTCTTTAGAAAAAAATAATTCTTACCTAAGGCCCTTAAAATCCTTAGACAATTCAGTTCATTTCAGAAACAACTTTTTTAGTATTATGTTCCATTTCAAGAGCCAATAATTGAATACGTTATATGAAATATTTGGTAGCAAAAATGAAGGCCACCTTCAACTATCTTCCTGTTGGGGGATTTGCCATAAGAGGATCAAGATCACGCTATGTGTCCTTGAAACACTTAAGACCGAGAACAAGGTCAAGGACCACAACCCTCAATATGTAAGATCAACATTGCCTGGAAACTCCGACATATCAAGGTCGATATCGAGTTTCAGATGAAGGACAATCTGTTAGGTTGTAAGGGCGACTATTAATGAAATGCCACGTGAAGTTGTAATACCATTACTAATAATGTCACACGTGTTTAGTTATTAAGGCGACCACTGTTGATACGATAAGTGTCCAGATGTTAGGATGATGAGTGACAATACAACATATGTTCCTAACTTTAGAATAACCGATTAGGATATTCTTGAATCAGAGAAAAGATGCAATGTGTCACAATCAAAGAGGATCTTAGAGATTCATCTGATTGAGACATAAACCCTGTAAATTAAGCGTTCATCTACTCAATGAACCTATCCTTTCTCCATCTTACTGTGCTCTGCTAAATTCTCTCAGTAGTTGTATGTCTTACTTGAACACCAAAGTGTCTTCTATAGGTCCGTCCCAAGCGCACCCTAAAGGCAGAGCAATCAAGTATAGAAAAGAGCAACAAAGTAGATAGAAAAGCATTGATATTTAGAAATCCACCTTATGAGTATAAAAAATTAGTCCCTCAAACTACACGCAAGGCGTGTTCTTTTTCTTCTTGTATAGTCTTTCCTTTCTAGACAAATACATTTCTACATTGCAATATTAATGAAATTGTTTTAAAATTTTCATTTATACCTAAGGTTTTGACTTTTTCAAGATACTCGTATTTGCAAAAAAAAAAAAAAATACAATATTAATAGAGAATTAAAAATTCAATAATACTCTAAGTAGACTGATACGTTAAACTTAATACCCGAATAAATACAACTACATAAACATGATTTTGGAATTCTAAATTTTAAAAAGCAAATTACATTCTATTACTAGCTTAGTTCATTCAAAAGAAGAATATACAAGATAAAATAAATAAAAGAAAGTGCTAAAAAAGAATTATTTTAGTTTAAATTTTTGGTTTCACCTTGCTTCCATCTCCGCCACTGATATGAGCTTAAATATTTGAATATCTTGTACATACATATAGGACAATATAGACAGCTTTCTGTATATCATCCTAACATGTGACATATACGGAGGAGCAATTTTTTCAATCTCAAATTATTTGGGGCATTGATAAAGTTAATATCTAACCATGCCCGATCATGCACCAAAATACCATGGTAACCTGCATTGCCGGCTCAACTATAAGGCAACTTGGGCAATTGCCTAGGGTCCATGTTGAGCGGAGACCCCCTATTACTTATAAAGTTTATTATTACTTTAATAATTTATTAATTTTCTTTAATTGATGATCAATTATTTAAGGTTTTACAAAAAAAAAAAAAAAAAGGAATAAACCAAGCAACAAAACGTTTTAGAGAGCAAAATAATTATGGATATATACATTCAGAAATTGATGATATCTTAATGTTAGCCATTACCATGCTTAAAAGTGAATGAAAATTTAGCACTCTCTCTTTTTTTGCCTTTTGTTTGATGGAATAAATAAAGTTTTACAATAGTTTTTTTTTTTCTTTTTATAGGTTTTCTTTTGAACATTTCATTAATGTTAGCCATCACCATACTTAAAAGCGAATGAAAATTTAAGAATCCCTCTTTGTTTGATGTTAGCTAACAACTCTTATAGGTTTTCTTTTAAAAATTTCATTAACATTTAATAATAAATGTTTATATATCTTCTAATTTTGCACTGATAAAAACTCCAATTAAAATACCTTTTATTTTAAAAATGATAGGAAAAATAAATTTACACTTGCTATATCTCAACTAGAAATTACAAATGAGGTGAAAATAGAATCCAAATTTTAACTAGAAATCAATTTTAAATTTTTCAAAAGGCCCTTAAAATTTTTGTTAAGGCCCAAAATTGCTTGAGCCGGCCCTCTGCGTGTTATGAAATTATTTACCATTCTTAAATCCTAAGCATAGTTATAGACTGAAGTGGATCGATATTCCTACATGCTACGGAAATAGACAAGGTTTAAACTATGAATATGATCTTAAAAATCGTTCTAGGTTTAATTAGTAACATCGGATCCCATATTAGTTTAGATAATCAAATCTTGTAGCTTATAATAGGGTATCAGGCAGAATCATATTTAAATAATATAAACAATTGTTTGTGGCCGTCATGTGGAGGAGAAGAATATTTATATTTTAGTTATATATATGTGTATTATCTACTTGTCTTATGTAATTGTACTGCTGGAATTTAGCATGCAAGAAATAAAAAGTTTAGTAAAAGCTATAATTGGTTTATCCACTTGCCTTATATGATGCTGGAACATACTTAGATCTAGTTTGGTGCTTATATGTTAACAATTGCGTCAAACGAGGGGAAATTAAAAAAAAAAGGGCTTTCTGCAAAAATGCATTCCTAGAAGAGCCCTCTAAATAGGCTCAACGTTATTACAGTTAATTTCATTTTTAGCCTTCAGGAATGGTAGTTGTCTTATTTTAACCTATAAACTTTTAATTGATATATTAACGACTCTTAAGCTTTCTAAATGTTACACGAATAGTACCTTTGTAGCTAAAAAGTTAGAAATTTGACGGATATCATCACATAAAGCACATATGATTTGTTAATAAAGGATAATTTAGTAAAATTACTTTTGGGTAGTTTGATATAAACAAGTATTTAAACCGAATTTTGTGCGTCTCATTTGATGAAAACCATTAGTTGTTAACATTTTTATTGCAGAGGTACCACTTGTATAATATTTAGAAAGCTTAGAAACTATTAGTATGTCAGTTAAAAGTATAAGAGTCAAACTAAGATAATTGATACTCTTTGGGGCCCAAAATAGAATTAACTGTTATAGTTATTGTTTCTCATCAACATTGTTTTCTTGTTCAATATTAATTATATAATTAGCTAGTTTCATTTGGTTGGAGGAATGTAGAGCAAGAAGGATGAAGAGAATTGGAGGAATAAAGAGTACGAAGAATGGAGATATTAAATACCCTTTTTGTTGTTTGGTAGGATGACAAAAGAGTTGAAAATATTTTTAATAGTTATTTGTTAAAATTAATAATTGTTAAGTCAAATGCTCGGTTGGTTTTCAAATTATTTAAATGGTTACTCGTTGGTCTCAGTTTTTTTTTTTAGCTCAACTGACCCTGAACTCTTAAAATCGGTGCAAAAGGACTAATTTACTTGATAGCCTTCAATTTAGCGATTATGCGCATCACATGTGATTGATTTTCAAAGGTGGTTTAGTAAAATAACAACTATTTACCAAATTTTAAATAAAATAAATAAATCAAAATAAAGCTAGAAATTATAAAACATTAAAAAACAAAAACAAAATAAAAATCAAATAAAAACAAAAGGAAAAAGAAAA
Source organism: Artocarpus hirsutus (assembly GCA_946598075.1). Classification (NCBI taxonomy): domain Eukaryota; kingdom Viridiplantae; phylum Streptophyta; class Magnoliopsida; order Rosales; family Moraceae; genus Artocarpus; species Artocarpus hirsutus. The sequence goes on from CAMOHE010035994.1 coordinate 11,888, forward strand.
AGAAAAAAACCATGCACGAGAAACCCACCCCCTCCGATGCCAACCACCCACAACCATGGGTCCCATCCTAGCGCACCCCACCCACCGCCGTCGCTTAGATTCTATTGCCTACCAATCCGCAACCATATTATGATGTTTAACAGTCCCATAGGATATCTATAATCAGTTTAAGGTCAAGTTTCGTTTTACCTTCTTGTCTATATTTGTCTTATGTTCTATTATTTCGCCATTAGAGTACTTACTATTTTATGATCAATACAAATAGTAAACTAATTAGTCACGTGCATTTATCCAAATGGCTATGCGCTTTAGTTCTCTAATTCTAGGATAATGCTCATAAGAGACTATTATTAACTATACTAAAGAGCTATGGATTTTATATTTATGAATAACGAGTCTATGTCATTCCATATTTATTCCACAGAATTATTAACTAAATCAAATTAGCTCAAGTCTTGATCTAATATATAGCCACCAATGACAATATACTAATATTTTTATTCGTGACTAAGACATGTCATCTCTTGTCAAGAATATAGTCAACATAATAATCCTAACATGAATAAAGTACCTAACTTTATTCTTTTGATTGTGGAGTACCTTTACATTTAGACTATCACATTAAGATTTATGTCTTTTACATAAACTTTTCATCATATACATGATCTTAAAGGTCTAAAAAAACAGTATCGGACTTTAGTTTGCTGATTATACTTCATAACAAATGAATATAAACAATACAATATTAAAATATGACTTAAATAATAAATTCTTTATTGATCAAATGTCTTAAAAACAGTAACATGGTTTAGTCCTCAGGGCACTAAATCAAACACCTAAAACCCAAATCTTTGGCTTACATCTTACATTAATACACACTCTATTCGTGCGTATTAATAATCCTAACATGTCATCTTACATTAATGTCTCTATTCGTGACCAAGACATGTCATCTCTTGGCAGGAATATAGTCAACATAATAATCCTAACATGAATAAAGTACTCAACTTTATTCTTTTGATTGTGGAGTACCTTTACATTTAGACTATCACATTAAAATTCATGTCTTTTGCATAAACTTTCTATCATATGCATGATTTTAAAGGTCTAAAAAAAAAGTATCGAACTTTAGTTTGCTAATTATACTTCATCACAAATGAATATAAAGAATACAATATTAAAATATGACTTAAATAATAAATTTTTTATTGATCAAATGTCTTAAAAACAGTAACATGGTTTAGTCGTCAGGGCACTAAATCTAACACCTAAAACCCAAATCTTTGGCTTACATCTTACATTAATACACATTCTAGATACTCAGTGTAAAACTTAGGTAGTGTTTACTAGCCAGGAATTTAAAGAACATAAAATAAACTCCAAAAGAAAAGGAATTAAGTTCCATGAAATTAAGTTCTAGAATCGTATTAAAGTGTTTACTAATTTATTAAGGAATAAAGTCAGTGGAATTGAGTTCCTATTATTTTGTTTACTTTACTAAAGAATGAGAAGGAATTGAAATAAAATGAGTGTGATTACAAAATTACCCTTAAGTAAAGTAAATAACTAACTTAAAGGAAATAAGTTTGTTGGTTCTTATTTTTAAGGAAAGGAATTAAATTCCATAAGTAGGAGGTAGGAGATAAGTTTCCCCATATCAAAGAATATAATTCCTTATTTATAAGTGAGATGAACCTCATTTAATTCCTAACAACAAAAGTGAACACTAAAATTTAAAACAAGGAATTCACTTCCCTTTCTTGAAATAGAATTACTAGTAAGTAAACATACCCTTAGTGAAAACACGTTGGCTCAATCACCTATTTATAGCTATTTACGATTGATTCAAATAATTAAAAGAAACTAATTATTAAAATCATGAAATTATCTTTTTCCCATTTGAATTGGCTTTGTTTCCCCTTCCTCGTGATTGATAAGATCTTCAAGACAGAGGAACATAGTTTCCTAATTTGAATCCCCTTTGTTGAATCTTGTCATCTTGTTGTTTCAACCTTGTGCTGCCTAGCTTGATCTAGCTAGTTTAAGGGGACTGGGAAGTCTCATCCACTACATAGCCTCAATTTTCATGATGGTACTCTATTTGTGGACTCTAGTCAAACCTCAGGTTCAGCCCATTTAGCCCCTAAGACTACTCATAGCAGGGATATAGAGGCTTTAATTTACATGAATATTCTTACTCGTTTATCAATCCCAATAATTAAATCTAATCACTTGAAGGGTAGATTTAATTCAAATGAAGTTAATTAGGTGAAATTGATCCCTTAACTTTGTTTTTATTATTTTATTTTAATTTCATAATTTTGTTTTTCCTTTTTAGTTGATTAATCAAATAATCTTAGATTTAATATAATTTTGGTAATTAATAAAAATTAAACACATTTCTATAGGAAAGATACTTTACTTATCACTTTATTACTTGTTTATGCAACACTATGCACTTGCAATTTTCACGTAAACAGCAGGAAACCAAGTAGATTAAATTGAGATTAAAGTAATAAAAAGTGCAAACTCCATTCTCCTTTCTATATAAATACTGGAGCTGAGGCACCCTCAGGGACATTTTTAAAATTAATAAGTTAGACTATAAAATTAAATAAGAAAATAAAAGATAGAATGAGGGAACAAAGAGGCGTAATGTGGTTTGATAACACACCTATACCCACAGACTGGGAACAAAAATGGGGGATTCCCTGGTAAGGCACACTATAAGTTGGGCTCTAGGAAAGGACATCAAATGTTGAGGGCACAAGGGGCGCAAAGAACAGACGCAAAGGCGAGAATAATGGCACAATGGATTTGTTGAAGGTGCACATATTGGAGATAAGAGGCTCACAGCCTTGAGATTTAGAGGTGTAATACTTGAAGGTTTACAAGCACACAGCCTAGGAAGAAAGAGACATACGGCCTAGGGATTGGAGAGGCACAACCTTAGAAAAAGGAAAACACATCTTAGAGATTGACAACACACTACCTAAAATTGAGAGACCCACGGCCTATGATAAAGAACGGAGGAGAAAATAGAGGCATCATATTAATAATTAAAGAAGAAAATAAAAGGAAAGAGGTGTATAACGTAGGAGTTCATGGAGAAAAAAAAAGTGACTCCAATTATGGAGGATCAAGGTTCGATTGAATATGAAGCTCTAAACTGTAAAGAAAATTAAATAAAAAAAATAAAAGATAGAAGAAGGGAACAAAGAGGTTTAACATGGTTTGGTAATATGCCTACACCTATGGACTAGGAAAAAAAATGAGGAATTCACTAGTAAGGAGCACTATGAGTTGGGTTCAATAAAAATACACTTTCCAAAACACAGAAATAGGTAAGTTACTCAAAACTAAAATCAAGATATTTCGTAATATAAAAATTAATCCAAATAAAATCAAAATAATTAATCAATAAATGTTCCTAACATGACAAACATTAAGTAAATTAAAAATTAATTAATAACTAATTTATGAAATTCAATCATCATTTATTTAATTTTACAAATCTATAGACACTTGCTTAAAGTAGGTTTTGAACAAGGTCATCCATGACAATTTTTTTTTTTTTTAGTGGGAACTTTCATTAAGACTAAGATAAATACATAGTCAGACATATGCAACCAGTTAAGAAGATTTGGACCCTACAAGACAAAGACTGAATCTCAAATATCAAGACCTAGAGGGGAAAAGCTCACTCGATACAGATAAATGAGCTCATCCAAAACTCATTTCGAAAAACTTTCTCAGTAAGGGTACGTTCAACAAGGCTTAGACTAAGGGCTAGCCTGATATCTAAACTCCTTTTGCCGTAAGCAGGCAGAGGAGATATACTAAGTATAATTAGAGAAGGGTATACCTCTTCTTTTATTATAGGCATAACTCAACAAAACCAAACAGCAAACAGAAACAAAAACATTGGGGTAAATCCCAGACTAAGAATGGCCCACTGTTGCCACCTCCACCCTATTGTGGGTGTGCCTGATTCTTGGCGAGCCCCACCTCCATCCAAAACCCCATCCAGACCCAGGCTTAGATCCTGTAGTCCGAACCTCGTGCTGCTACTTTTTCCCCTTGCCCCCACTACTACCAGGTCGCTGTCGGCCTTTCCTTCTCCCCGTTGGACCTCTCTTTTCCCACCACGAACAGATCCATCAATAGATCTAGCAGATCTCGATGTTTTGGGTCTTCCTCGCGTTGGTTGCTACCGGATTCACCCACCCATGTCTCCCCTGAGACTTGCCGACCCAAATACCGCCGGCTTCCCCTCCTTTTGGCTATTGTAGTAGGACCATCCCCCCTCCACCCTGGATTTCCTCCTAAAACCACTCAACCCAAGCAACCTCTCCATCTCACAGGCATGAGTCTCGACAGCCATCTTGGAGGCAGCATCGAGCTTTCGACCTGAAGGGAGAAGGGGCGGCATGCTTGTTAGCAAAGATCCCTGACCTTTTCTATAACTCTACTAGAGTTGTCTAAGGAAGAAGAGAAAACCCAGGAATAACGAAATTTATGTAAAGAGATTTCAACTCTCCACGAAAGTTTTTCTAGATTTTTTTTGTTTGTTTTGTTACATTACTAAACAATATGATGGATTAGGAAACGGAATGACATTGTAATATTGCTTACCATTTATACTACTGCTGAGTTATCTAAATCATACTAAACATGCGACGTTACTGGAAAATACATATAAATAAGTGATTTAAATTATCAAATTTTTTAAGTAATTTTTATCTGTTATTAGCAATTTATAGATGTGTAATTTAAGATGATTAACAATATAAGAATTGCATAAATAATATATAACCTTAACCGGCTTCATTATTTTTTTTTGTCTTGTCCATCTCTAGGATGAATTTTATGCAAACAGTATAACCAAAAAGAAAATAAAAAAGGTTTAATTACTCATATGCGTGTCCAAGAATGAGGGAAACATATCGAAGTAGAAACCAAGAAAGAAGGGAACATTTCACCTTTTCAAAAAAAAAAAGAAAAAGAAAAGGGAAAAAAAGAAAGGAAGGGAAGCTAGAAGAGTGTCAAAGAACAGATATAGGAAAGATACTCAAGCAAGGAGGAGCAGAAGAAAAATATGCACGACTCTTGTTAATGTTATTGACACAATTGTTTTCAACCAAAGCACAGAAACAAGTAACAAAGTAAAAGGTTATTTACATAATCTATAGATAATAGATTTGCATTACTTTACACCACTTTTGTGGAGACATGGAGAAAAAAGTGTTTGAATTAATTATAAAAATTCTCCCTCAGCTATAACCTCTGTAACATTACGCCCCCGAATTTCTAAATATAATATTTGTTTTCTCCGAATTATAAAATATTAACAAAAAGATTAAATATAAAAAATCCTCTTGAATTATAGCTCTTTTAACACTTTGTCCTCTTAATCTTATAATGTAACATCTAAATCCCTAAAATATGAATCGATAACAAAAATAAACATTCTGTTAGAATTTTAATGAAAAATTGAAAAATACTATTAAAATCAGGGGTAGTTTAGTAATCATACATATAAAAATAACCATAAAATTAAACTATAATAAAAATAGTCTTTATTGATGTTTAAAAAATAAAAAAAATTAAGTCCATGACACCATTTGGATTCTTCTTTTTTCAATATACTAAAATTTTCTTTAAAATTTTATTAATTTTTCACCCCCAAAAAGTATTTTTAATTTTTATACATATTAGTGAAATGAAAAAGAATATAACACAAATATGTTCCATATAACAAAAAAAATATAACACCAACTTTTCAAAGACATAAAAAAACTCTGATAGTATTAATAAAATTTCTTTCTTTCATATTTTTGAAGTTTTGAATTTTTAACTTTTAAAATTTTAAAATACTTTGTAGGTATGAAAAAATTGATAAAATTTAAAGAAAATAACAGTATCTCGGAAAAAAGAAGGATCCAAATAATATTATATTTTTAATTGATTTTATTTTGTTTTTAATCATCAATAAAAACTATTTTTATTATGATTTTATTTTTTGTTGTTTTTTGTCAATAAGATAACTAAAATACCCCTAATTTTAATATTATTTATTTATTTTCCATTAAAATACTAACAGAATAACCATTTTGGTTAATGTTTCATACTTGAGGGGGAATGGATGTTACGTTTTGAAATTCGTAGGGAGGTAAAGTATTACAAAGACTATAATTCAAGGGGAAATTTTGCAATTAGTCCTAACAAAAAAGCTCCTTTTGTTAGAACTAGTAATAAAACTTAGTAGATAATTAAGATTTGATACATAAGAGTACTTTAGTAACTCTATCATATCTAAAGCTAATTTGAATTTAAAAAGGATATAGTTTAGAAAATTTTAATTGTTAAAAATATAAACTAAAAAATCGTAATTTTTTTAAAACAAATAATCTCTTCTTTCACTTTCATGTGACTGCACCATGGTAAACTAACAGTCTAATGGTTTACTAAATTGTTCAACAATCCTAATATTGTGCAATTTATTTGTTAATATTTTATAAATCAAGGAAACAGATGTTACGTTTTGAAGTTCAAAGGGAAGAAATGTTAAGTTATAAAATTGGAGGGTATAATATTACAAGGGCTATAGTTGATGGAGAATTTTTATATTTAATCTAAAGTGTTCTTTTAAAGAGATTTCTTTGGTAGGTGTTAAAAAAATAATATATCACTATCGTTAGATTTGCAGAAAAAGTTTTTTTTTTTTTTTTTTTTTTTTTTTTTAAGGAGAGACAAAGTTGATTTTGTTTAGATGTAATGAGTTGAAAATGTCCCTTAACTTAAAAAGCAAAATGTGATATAAGAATGCAAGTTATGTAATGCTGCAAGCAAAGATCGTGATCAACTACCCAAAAAAAAAAAAAAAAGCAAAGATCATGATCAAGTCCTAAGTTCGTTTGATGAAGCAATTGCAAATAGCACACAATAAAAATGGTTGCAGAGACAATTTTTGTCAGTAGAACTTTGATTATTTGGCCATCCTTTCTTGATGTAACAAATTCTTTTAAATTTTTCTTTAAAGCGGGTAATTTGTGTTGGGTTTTCCCGTTAAGGGCTCCACCTTTGCCAGTAGTATTCTTGCCGCGGATGAACAAGTTGCCTTTCTTTTTGTCCTCTTTTGATGATTTAAATGTTTTTGGGTTGGTAGAAAGGGATATGATTAACAAAATAGCCTTTGTGAGGAAGGACCTTGATGCAAGACCTATTCTTATGCACCTAAAAGACATCATCATGGGCTAATCACATTCCTAGTTTTGGCATGTTGATTTAGGGTCCGCAAGCCTTGGTTAATAAATTACAATGTTCATTTTTCCTTGGAGAGAACTACATTAGTATTTTTAGACCCAATCTTATTTATAGAAATGGTTTTTAGTCCGACCACTGTCCCTGGTCAACATTTGTTAAATTTTTCTTCGACATTGTAACATTACTTACGTGTTCAAGTAACATTTATTACATATGGTCTAATCTTAGAGGTGACAATTTGTGTAAATCGGTCGTATTCGTATCTTCTTTATTAATTGTATCATAAAACATCAATCTAAACACGAGCTATTTATTAAACGTGTCAGAGAATATTAATACAAACATGACCCATTTATTAATCGTATTAATCGTGTCAATCCATATAGCCAGTTTAAATTTTTGTACTAAATTTTATTAGTCAATATACTATTTATTTTTTATATTAACATGTAAATTTTATGTATAGATTTTTAAATCTATTATATTTATATTTATTAAAATTTAAAAGCAAGTACAGCTACTTTATGCATGATGTAAACTTTTATATGATATCATATATAATTAAGTTTCAAATGTTCAGTTCATGTGTTATGATGGTCAACCCTAATTCAATCAATTTATGAATCGTATCAATCCATTATTGACCTAAAGATATTTATAGTAAACTTAAACCTTTAACTTCATGTAAATTTTGTATCGTCTTTTCGTGTCATGACTCAAATTACCACCCTATCTAACCTGGTAAGATTGAGCATCACACTAAAGCAAATTAAGTCTTACACAAATATACACACGATATTACCATGTCAAATGAAACATGTTATTAGTATCAGACTAGGTCAAAATTAGTTATTTTACACAGTAAACTCATATCCTCCTATATTTTAGTGGTGTTATTTTCATTAAAAAAATCCCCTAGAATTTTCTTTCTTGTGAGCCCCTCACCCATTGAGGGTTTCCTTAAACTCCAACTAGCTCTATTTTCTTTTATCAACAAATAAATAGGAATCATAACTACAAGGATTACCTGTATAAACAGGAATCTTTCTTATGAGCCCCTCACCCATTGAGGGTTTACTTAAACCGTTTGAAATCCTTGTTTGCCGTATCTCATTTCCTTAAACGTGTTATTGTCACACTTGATTTCCTAATAAGTTGTCAGCAATACATATATTTATTATTATAATAAAAGACTATGGCAAGGTTTTCAAATAGATTTCTGACCACAATCTCATTCCCAAGTCCATGATGGAGAAACAGAGTGCCAAGTAAGCATTGTGTGGGAAGCACTATTAGGAGGTCATGGAAGAGACTAATTTCCACTCACCCAAAAAAATTCATAATATTGGCATTTCTAGTGCTTGGCGCACAAGATTTTGACCTCAGGTTTGAATCATAATGAAATCCCACTTCAGTAATCAATAGACGAGGTAATTTTAAGGGTCTTTTTTTTTCTAACGTCGGAATCCCTATTTTTTTAATGGTATATAATTTTAAACTATTAGATCTAGTTAAATTTTTTTTTATACAAACACAACAATTTAAAAATATATTTCCACTAGTTTTTTTAATCTATTAGAGCTTTTTTAATCGAGATTTATCTATTAAGTATCGAAAAGATAATTTGATATGTAGAAAAATATAATTTTAAGCAGATCTAATGATTTAAAAATATGTATTACTAAAAGGAACACCTAGAAAATGACCGTTAATTAGTGCGCGGAGAAATTTCAAATTAATTATGCAACTAGTAACTTATTTTAATTATTTATTAGGATTTTGACTTGCAATTTAATTACGGACAATTGTCGTGTATTTTAAAAGATGCTATCCTCCGAAGAGGTGGGGCAAAAAAAATCCCTCACTCCGATATCCCAAAGCCAAAAATAAAAAAAATAAAAATAAAAAGCAAAATTCAATAGTAATTGGAAAATATGTTTTATTTAGAAAAAAACCTAATGATTAATGTCAGCTTAAGCTAATATGTGATTGTCTTCGTCCCTTTTATGAGCACTTTTTCTATAGGATTTATTTTGAAACACTTATATCTAATTAAAATCATATTTTTCTATAAATTTAACAGTTGAAGGATAAATACGATATACCTTCTGATTTTTTTTCCTTTTTACTCCTATCAAAGAAATTACCCCTTTTATTTTAATTCAACCGTGAAATTAGAATATTCGCGTAATATTACACGCAAGTAATTATTTATATTCATACATGAGGCTGAGTGGGAAAAAAATGGTGGGAGTGATGTGGAAATTGGGGAAAGGACAGTGGTCAAGGCTGGAATGGCAAATGAGCGTGGATGTCCCTCAGCTGTCAACATCTTTGTCACTCGGCTCTACTCGGCTAACAAGGATCTGCTCAATTGGAATTTAGTGGAGCCGGATTGTTGAGCCGAGAGATTGATTGGCGGCTGAAGCGGCTAGTTGGAAGCCGCTAGGGAAAGATGCTTCATAGGGCTCTGAATGGCCCAGCTGGCACGGCCCTCTGCAGATGGCCAGCTGCGGCTGTTTCCAACTCACACGTCACTCTCTCTCTCTTCCCCCCCACCCCCCACCCCCTCTTAACAGAAATGATAATCCGATAATTCCCCTACTGCCTCACCTTCTTTTTTTTTTATTATTAAAACCCAAATGACGTTTCTACCCTTCTACTTCATGGCACCAAAATAATAATAGTAATAATAATAATACGAACTCTTTGAGAATTCATTATTTATCGAAAATTTTTATAAATGTAATCTATTAAAACTTACTTTTTATATATGATTAAATATGACACAATTTAAACATATAACATAAATGATAGTTTGACATAAATAAACATTTTTTTAAAAGTGCAACATAATATGTAATTTTTTCTCTCTCACGCACATGTTCAAATTTATAAATATATATAGCTCATTTAAAAACATAGTTCAAAACAAGAAGTTTTCATTCAAACTAATTTTGCTAAAGAGTTTTCATTTACAAATCTTTTATTGTTATGGTATTTTAGATTCAAACTATACCTCCAAACGGGCTAGAATTCATTTCAAACTGCTTTTAGGGCATGCTTTTTGGTTTATGAGCTTGGACTATAATTCAAATTTTTTTCAACCATGTTTTCTCATAAAAACTTGAGTTTGAACTGATAATTTAATCCTACGTATGCCAATATTAGCAATCAAAATTCTTTCTCCTTGTTTCAAAATGGATAGATTTATGCGGTGTTTGGGAACATTAGTTTAAAATGATTAAGCACTATAAAGCTTTACACTGTAGTTTATTTTTACTTTATATGGTGACATGTGAGAGCTTTACATTGTTATTAGTTCAAACAGATACCAAACATACAGTTTAGTAAATAAATTTACATTAAATAGTTGAAATAAACAACGTGTTTAAAAAATATTTAGAGTAAATAGCAATAAAAATAGTAAATTTACTCGGTAAATTAATTTTTTTACTTTAAGTAAATAGATTTTTTGCATGGTTAAATTTCTTTTTGTCTAGAATTTGCTATTTACAAGTATTTTTAAAACATGTTATTCACTTATAAATTACAATTAGTTTTATAAAAGTACTATTTACAATAATTTTCCCTTAAATGTGCATTTTACGCTATGTATTTAAATTCCCTCAACTTGAAAAGAAAAAGAAGAAGAAGAAGATGAAGAAGAAGAACTCAACTTGGTAAGGTTTTTTATTTATTTTTTCTTAAGTAATAGCAAATGTGTATATTTTTTGCATAGCATTAACATTAATGGGGCCAATTGTTTTCTAGTTGACATGGAGGGATTAGATTTGGTATGACTTTTTAGGACACAGTAGATCGCAAAAAGCAACAAAAACTCCTTAAACAAAGACGATGGTTTTACTTTTAATATATTAAGGCTATAAATTGCCTTGCTTTAGTTAGCTTGGTGGGTTGCTCGAATAATTAAACTACTACTTGTCTGTCGAAACGCAAACTTTTACCATTCAAGTTTCTCATTACTTCTACCAAAATAATAATAATAATAAGTAGAAGAAGAAGAAGAAGAAGAAGAAGGAAAACACAATTTCTTCTTCTTGTTAAAGCCAAAGCATCGCAGCTCATTTTATTTAAAGGAGATGGATACATGACAAGCCGTTGTAGCTGATACCGTTTACATTATAATAAAATTTTCTTTGTTAGAAATATGGTAGAAGTAGTGAATTCTCTCATAAAATTTAGTGTAATTCACATATATATATATATAAATATGTGTGTGTATATACATACATATATATATGTGTGCGCACAGTATTTACTATTTTTACATGTATGTACGAGGCAAATATATATTAAGGGCCACAATCCAAAAAAATTAATTCTCACTAGTAATATTCGTGATATGTGACTTGAAGATTGAATTTGAAAAAAGATGTTTTGTGCTAATGCCTTTCGGCTTCTAACTTTTTGTTGCTTTGGCACTTTATTGCTTATATTTTAATTTTGGTATTGTCTTCGTACACTTAAAAGTTTTGACAATTACCGAGCTACAAAAGTGTTATAACATTTAATAAATTCTTATTTCATCCCTCACACGTGCCTTTTAATTGGGACATTATTTGGATTTTAAACTAAATATGACATTTTAAGGGAAAAAGAAAAGATGAGTGTGGGAGGACAAATAAGAAGGTGGAGCAATTTCCATCTCCTAGACTTAAGTGGATGGGTAAGCCATCATCAACATCATCGCCGAGGAGGTTAGCCTGATCTATACGACCTTGTGTTTGAGGACCTCCAATCATCCGGTTTTTGGTTGACGGTCAAGCTTGATTTTCTCAATTCTCACAAACATCGTCAGCCAGCGTTTCGGACCCTGTACCTCCATAAACTTCTGTGGCACCACCTACTCAATCTACACAATGATAGGACCCACCAAAGCGAGGAAATCTTTTTTCACTTTTTCGAGACAAATATCTGTCTTTTTCATTTGCCCCAATTTTTAGGTTTTCAAGCAAAGAAGAAAGTAAATAAGATTTTAAAAGTACAAAGACCGACTTGTCAAACCATTAATAGGTTGTTGAAAAGAATAGTCTAACTTCTCACAAAAAAAAAAAAAAAAAAGTCTAATAATTGATTATAATTATAAATAGTATAAAGCTCTCATATGTTACAGTAAAAAAAGCTAACTCGTAAAGATTTTATATTCTATAGTTCTCAAATTAAAACTGTTGGTTGTAACCGTTCTTCTAAACAACCTATAAAAATATCAGGAATATTTCAGTTAAAAGACTCAAAGTAGTAAAACCTAGGGGAAAAATAGCACTTGATGCGGTTATTGTATTCTATCTTAATTTAAACTTATTGGTTCTAAAAACCCTTTAAAAAGTATATAGGGAAGGAGTGTAGGCAGAAAAAGGTGACACATCGTTTGGTTTTGTTTTTGAAACATTTTTTGACATTTTCAAAAACATAAAAAATGAAAATTATCTTGAAAATTTGCTTGGTTGATAAAATAGGGGAAATGAGAATGAAAACATTTTTCAAAATATGTGAAGAAGTTGAGATTTTTGAAAAAAAAAATTGTTTTGGTTTTTTCTAAAATTTCCATCTCCTTCAGACTCTCTCCTAAGCCTTTCTTTGTTGAAGCACACCTCATCTCTGGCGTCCTTGCTCGCCGAATTCCATTGTCGGCCCAACCGTTGAAGTCACACATCCGTCACCTAAGCACGTAGGAGGTCGACGTCAAAGCACACATCCCAGCAAATCATTGCCCAACCATCATCAATCACCGTCAAATCTCAGCGTTGCCCTACTACGGAAATCATGGTTCGCTCAACCACATCGAAGTACATCCCATCTCTGTCAATCCAACTCAGAAACCCATCGCAGCAATTGCGATCGACCCCCTAAACAACCTAGATGTCGAAGTTCCACATTGATCTTCCCATCGCGATTAAGGTGCGAATTGAATCGTGGAGGTACTGGCGATGTAGGCAGGTGGCGTGAGGGCTTAGGGCAGTCGATCTCGGCTAGTGCATCGTCGAGGGTAGGGGCTAAGCTTGTCAAGGTGGGGCTAGGTCGTTGGGGCTCGTCATCCTATGGGCTATCGATCTTGGCCGTCACCAGCGTCTTGGCCATGCCGGAACAGAGGAAGACCCCAACCATGTGTTATTGATTATAATTAAAAAATTCTTAACTAGTTTTTAAAAAACTAAATTTGGGTTTTATTTATATTAATAATTTTTTTATCAAAGAATATTTGGGTTCAAAAATATACTACCATATACAGCAAAACACAATTTCAAAAATAGTCTTAGCATATTTCTCAAGACATTTTCATTTTTAAATATTTCTAAAAACAAAACACTACCAAAAGGGGCCTAAGGGTAAGGTAATTTTAACAAGGTTGCAAAAAATTCCTAGAAGTAGGGGGAGAATATCCAACAATGGAAGGGTGAGAAAGGAAAATAAGTTAGAGTGCGTTTGGTTGGAGTATTCTTTGAACTCAATAGATTTAAATTAGATTCGAGTATCAAAAATCCTTTGGATACGTTTTTGTTTCCTTAAATCCGAATCAAATGAGTATCAAGAATCCTTTTCAGAGTTTTGATCTTCTAAACTCTTGATACTAGAATATCTTTATTACAGTAAAATTTAAAATTTTATCTCTTATATTTGAGGAACAAAAATCATAACTTCTTCATTTGATATTTACTTGAAATGATTCTTTTTTTATTGTGTTCCTAGTAAAGAAAGAAATAAATTAATATCCATATTGCATTTTTTTATTATTATTAACATTAAGATTTTATTAAATTTGTTAATAAATCAAAATTTTTTTCATTATCTCTCCAACATACAAATTTTAATTTTATTCTATATTTAGGTTAAAATTTAAATATACATCTAAATATCAATTATAACAATTTAAATCCTAATTTAAATTATACAACATAATTCATATCGTTAATTTCAATCTATTATTTACATTATGGGCCCTTAATTTCCGTAAGTAGACGGAAGCACGATCATTAACACTCCCTAATACAAAAGGCCGGTTCCAACATCATTCCCAAGGCTGCCAGCTCGGCCAAGACATAAGTGGATTTCTGGGTTTTGTTTTTCCCAAAAACAAAAAATAAAAAATAAAAAATAAAAACGAGAAGGTTTAAATGCTTTTAATTGGGATTTTCTTGGGATAACAACCATCGATGAGGGCACTTTTATAGGACAACACACTACAAGATTGTCCATCTTTATTTAATTCATTAATGGTGACTATTGTCACTAAAGGGGGAAAAAAAAGGTTCGCCGTTTTGGCAATTTCCAACCAGGAGTGACAGTGGACATAACAAATAAGAGTTAGAGGGACTCCTATGGAAAAAAAAAAAAAGAAACTAATTTGTGTATATAAAGAACGAAAAACTAATTGGGGATTTGTTGATAAAATAATTGGATATTATTTGAAAAATCAAGAAAAATACTTGTGTTTGGAAGTATTGACTATAACCAATTATTTAAACTAACTTTAATTAAAAATACTATAATATATGAAAGTTTTATATTATAATACATTTTTTCTTGACACTATAGCATGTAAGAACTTTATATTGTAGCAACTAAAAGTTTTAGTTCTAAGTCATATTACCAAACACCACTAAAGTGGACGTGGAATTATTGAAAAAATTGTGAAACTATTTTTTTATATCATCATTTTTTTATTCATTGATAAGCGCATAAAAAGGTATTCAATTAAAAATTTTGACAAAAAAGGGTTCTTATGATTTTGATTAATAGAATTCAGCGGACTTTGTACATAATCCTTATAATTAAGAAAAAGATGCAACATGAGACGTATAATAAAAGAAAGGAGAGCGAGAGTATCATTTTCTGCGACGTGGGAAGAAAATTAAAAGGATAAAACTTTATTTTGTCATTCCTTAAGAGATTATAAAATGGTGACCATGTCGTTTGAGAACGGGGTAAATCCCCGTTTCTTAAGCCTTTTTTCTTTTTCTTTTTTTTTTTCTAACGTAAAAAAAATTTATAAATTAGGAAGACGGTTGGTTTTAGAAAATGATCAATAGTGATAAACTGATTTGTGGTCGTGTTTATGAGAGTAGTTTAAACTGTCATTTAGGTTTGAGATTGTAGTATATGAAAACTTTACATTGTAACTTTTTACTGTAACATATAAGAGTTTTATACTGTTTATAGTTTAAATTACTCTTTCAAACACCCGTATGGCTTATTAATTTAATAGTTTAGCACTTTGATTGATTCACTTGGAGTTTATCACTTATTGAGTTGGTGGTCTATCACCCATAGACTAATATTAGTCAATGATTAACCAATATCATATAATAGTTCAACAATCCATTAGTGATAGGTCATTGGTATAGCAGTGATTGACTGTGGTAAAATTTAGAAAAAAAATTAAAGGCCTTTAAACTAAAGAAAGAAAAATGAACGTTTTGCTATTAATAAAGGAAACTTCATCCATATTTTGCACTACCAATAGAACTACTATAAAGTTTTAATATACAATAGTGTAAAATAAAAATATGTTATAATTTAAAGCTCTCGTATGTTACAATGTTACTTATTTATCAAACACGTCTTTTTTTAACGGTTTAATCGTGTCTATGTTAAAAATTTTCAGCATGCAATATATAACTACTCTTAACCATAGATTAGACTATTGAAAAACTGATATAAGCTAAAACCACTGAGCTTTTATGGTACAAACTGACCACTGAGCTAGTTTTTTTCTTTGAAAATTTCCGCCATATATACCTTTCTTCTAATCATCTTCTTGATTTATTCAATGTTACGTTATGTCCATAAGTTATTATTATTATTTTTATGTAATGACAATACACATATCTTATAATTCTCCATCAAAATCACATGCCAATTTAGGCGGAAATTTTTTAACCATCACACTCAAGTCTAACATTATATAAGAAGCTATTTTAATATTTAATACCTGCATTTTGAGCTAAGGACAATATATCACATAAATTTTCGTATATTCTTACCATTATGCTTCCAAATCTCAATTTTACATTAATCAACTTTAGTTTGAGCCCTTAAATGATATCTTTATTCTAGTGTTGTCAAAATGGGTTATCCGTTTATACAACTCTACTTTATCTTTAAAAATTGTTATGAACTTGTATACTCAAATTTTTCACTCTATACCTCACATGTGGTAAAGTTGTAATTTAAACGACAAATCATCAGTTAATAGAGAGAAAATGCAGAATTTTGATATGAAATTGAAATGTCAAAATATAAATGTTGATAATATGCAAAATGCATGGTAAATATTTTTAATAAGGTTAAAGTACATGTAAAAAATTGTAAATAATCCTATTCCTATACAAAGAGCATAATATCAAAGTAATTGGTATCTAATTTTTTTGTGGGTTAGTACAAATAACTTGATAATTTATTTATTTATTTCAAGATGTAAGATTTCACTTTGTAAATATGAACTTAATTATGACAGGGCAGTTGCTAGGCTTGAGCTACCACTTCTATATTGAATGTAGTTCACAAGAAGAAAGTTTCGTTGACCTCTCATGGTAAATGGTAAATCGTAGCGGAGGCATATTCTATAAAGTTTTCTTCACATCTTAAATTTATAAGCTTGTGCAAATTATCACTGCTTCCCCAAAAAAAAAAAAAAAGTTCTTCCAATACTCCCAAACAAGTCCTTAGCTCAATTAACTCAAATTATTTTAGGTTTATTAACAATATAGCCAACAGATTAAATTAGACAAAGACTCTTTGTATTAAATAGCGAACGAAAAAAAAGGAAGATATAGTCGACAGAAATTTACCACATTTTCAAATGTAGTGCATAACATCTTTTTTGTTCCAATAACTTAAAAATGAAAAACCTTATTTTATTCTTTGAGGTTAAAATCTCGCTATTTAAAAAGTATTTTTTAAACTAATTTTTTTTTTTGTTAATAATAAAGTTACAACTTATAAAATTATATATGATTATTTAAAAAAAAAAAACCTTAGGAGGGAAAAAGTGGTAGGGCAACAGAGGAGAAGTGGTTGAGTGCCTTAAAAAAAAAAAAAAATGGGAAGTTGAGAGTCTCTTGTGAAGCTGTAATGCTATAACATATTATATAGCAAAAAACAACAAAGAAAAAAAATCAAATTCTTTGCTTGCGTCTTTAATATCACGGGATCCATCCCACTCTTCTTCTTCGTTCCTTTTTTTTGTTTCTGACTTCGTATGTGTCTTCCTCGCGGCCTCTCTTTTTCCGTACTCCTCTGTCGTCTTCTTCTTCTTCTCCTCCTCCCTCTTCTTGTACTTTGAGCTCGCTCACTTTCTTTAGGAACTCAGCGAACTAGATTTTTCGTTATTCTTTTTTTCACAAAACAGATATAAAGAAAGAACTTTGTTTGTACTTATATATTTTTATTTATTTATTTTTCTGTTCCTACCATATATATAAATACACACACATATATATATATATACAGGATTTTAATTCCGGCGGTGAAATGTCGAACGCCGGGAAATCCACACAAGAAATGGGGTTCGATTCTTCACTGACGAGCCGATTCCGCGACTCGCTGAGTTGCGACAACAAGCCGGACTTCAAGGAACTCGATCTGAACTCGCCAGTGTCGCCGTTAATGGCGACTCGGCCGTCCGTTAACGGTCACGGAGCAGCAACCACCACTTCCAGTAGTAGCTCCAGCTCTTCCGGTTCGGTCTCTGGTAAGCCCACCAGCAACAAGAAGGACCACTCAGGCGAGCTCTCGGCCTCGTCGGAGACGAGCCCCAGCCGATCCGCCCTGGCAGTTCGGAATTTCAAGCCAGGTCACCGGAGATCGGTCTCCGCCGGGCCGCCATTGATCTACGCAGGCGGAAGCTTCAGCAATGGTGGCGGAAGCGGCGCTACTTCCGGCAACAATGTGACTTCTTCTTCTGCTTCTTCATCTTCGTCGTTGTCGTCGTCTTTTTCGAGCTCGGCTGCGAATCTGTTTCCGAGCGGAAACATCTGTCCGTCGGGGAAGATTCTGAAGGCGGGAATGGGGAGCAGGACGGCGAGCAAGACGGAGGTGTTGGGCTCCGGGACGGGGAACTACGGCCACGGGAACATCATGCGCGGCGGAGGAGGAGTAGGAGGAGGTAGAGAGGGGAATTCGGGTGGGAAATCGGCGAGTTCGGATCCAGAGGCGTTAAAGAACGCCGGGAATGAATGTTACAGGAGGAAGAATTTTGCGGAGGCGTTGGCGATGTACGATCGGGCGATATCGCTTTCACCGGAGAATGCGGCATATCGGAGCAATCGGGCGGCGGCGCTCACGGCCTTGGGGAGGCTAGGGGAGGCGGTGAGAGAGTGCGAGGAGGCCGTTAGGTTGGAGCCTTCTTATGGTAGGGCCCACCAGAGGCTTGCTTCATTGTATCTACGGTGAGTGTCGTCCCAAACTACATGCTTGCTTGGTATTTGCTCATGTTTTGAGTGAGTAGTGTGATTGGCCTGTTGTGACGATTGCATTCGTCACTTGTGGATGTGTTTCTTGTTGTCTTTGGTTTTTGCCATTTTCTTTCTGCATTGGTGGTTTAGAATCTTGGGCTTTCAATGGCATATTAAAGAGCATTTAGAATTTGCAAGATCAATAAGATTTGTTGGTATTATTTTTTGATGATCAATTGACGTGTACAATTTTACAGTTTAGGGCAGGTTGAGAATGCCCGGTGCCACCTCTGTTTTCCTGGGCAACAGCCAGATCAATCGGAGTTGCAGAAGTTGAAGTCACTGGAGAAGCATTTGAAGCAATCCGCGGACGCCCGGAAGCTCGGAGATTGGAAAGGTGTGATAAGAGAAACCGATGCGGCCTTGGCGACCGGGGCGGACTCCTCTCCTCAGGTAGAAACCTTTTGGCATCTGATTGATTGCCTGGAGAAATTTTCAAAGCTATTTCGGCTTATTAGAACAGAAAATTTGCAGCTTTTCGCCTGCAAAGCGGAGGCCCTTTTGAAGCTCCATCAATTTGAAGAAGCAGAATCGTGTCTGTCAAACACTCACAAGCTCGAAAATTACCCTTCTTCCCGCTTACAGACAAAGTTCCTTGGCATGGTTGTGGAGGCTTATGTGCTCTTTGTTAGAGCCCAAGTCGAGATGGCATTTGGAAGGTAAGCTTACAAGGCACAAGGTTCAAAAGCTAAGTGGAAATCGATTTTGGACAAGTAAGAATGCGTTGTAGATTTCTTGCAGGTTTGAGAATGCTGTGGCAGCAGCAGAGAAGGCAGGCCTAATTGATTACAGCAATATTGAAGTTGCAAGGATGTTAAACAATGTGAAAATGGTAGCTAGGGCTCGTTCTTGCGGTAATGATCTTTTTAGCTCTGGGAGATTCTCTGAAGCCTGCTCGGCTTATGGCGAGGGCCTTGGATATGATAGTTCCAGTTCTATTCTATACTGCAATAGAGCGGTGTGCTGGTCTAAGCTTGGCGTATGGGAAAAGTCTGTTGAGGACTGCAACCAAGCGCTAAAGATTCAGCCTAACTACATCAAGGCCCTTCTCCTCAGGGCTGTCTCAAATGCAAAGGTTAAATTCTCGTTGGTGTGAACTTTGCTCTGTCAACTTTTATTATTTCTGTTTGTTCGATTGTTTGCCAATCTTTTCTTATTGGATGGTACAGCTCGAGAGGTGGGTGGAGGCTGTGAGAGATTATGAGGTCTTGAGGCGGGAACGCCCGGGGGATAATGAAGTTGCTGAGTCTCTACACCGAGCTCAAGTTGCATTGAAGAAGTCTTATGGAGAGGGTGTTCATAACAAGAAGTTTGATGGTGAAGTAGAGGAAGTTTCTAGTCTAGATAAGTTAAGGGCTGCAATATCATCACCTTGTGAGTTCCATCCCCTTAGTTTAATGTGAATGGCCTTTTCTTTTTCCTATTCTTTGCTCTACTTTACACTTGTTTATCCAACTGAAAATGAACTTGATGTTTCAGGTGTTTCGGTTGTTCATTTCAAAGCTGCTTCCAATGAGCAGTGCGAAGAAATATCCCCCTTCATAAACATGCTGTGTGTTAGATACCCTTCTGTTAAATTCTTTAAGGTAATTTACTCTGCACAGTTCATTCATTGCTGATCAATCCAATCTTGAATGAAAATTTGGTTAAACTTTTTTCTCATTAAGCTTACAAACAAATTCATACCATGTTTGTATGATGAATCCGAAAATCATGTTCTTTAGTAGCCGAGGCAGAAGGATCTCAACTTGTAGCTGAAAATCATTGTTTGTCATCTGTTGCTAAAATAAAGCATCTAAAAGTTTTGTTCATGGCTTCGCAGGTGGACGTGGAGGAGAGTTTGGCTGTGGCAAAAGCCGAAAGCATAAGAACAGTGCCAACCTTTAAGATCTACAAAAATGGTGAGAAATTGAAAGAGATGATCCGCCCAAACCATCATTTTTTGGAGGAGTCGGTTAGAAACTGTACTCTTTAGAAGACAATGTCAAAATCCATTTTGTGTCCTCTTTTAAACATGTGCCATTGGTCATTCTTATTCTAGGATTACTAGTTTTTACCTGTGACATAACCAGGTACATAAATTGTTTCATAGAGTCTTCAACGCACAGAATCCCCTTAGAGAGGGGGAAAAAAAAGGAAAAAATTCCAAAAAAAAAAAGCTCGTTTTAGTTCACATATTTGGCGGAATTATATATTCTCTCTCGTTTTATTTGCTGTTGGTTTATTCTTTCTCCATTGGATTCCACTACCTGTCCCTCTCCTTTTTTTTTTTTTTTTTTTTTTCAATTTTCTTTTTCTGCGTTTCATCCTTGGACCTCATATATCGTGTCCTTATTCTTGATAGTGTGAAAAAAGGAGCTGAAAAAGTTTACAATTTAATTATATTGTCCCTCTAGTTGATTTTTTGGGGGAGAGGGAGGATGGGATTGGGAATCTTGGGACATATTTATGGAGAATTCAACGTAGGTATGAAAAAAATATCAAATCAGTAGAGTATAGTTCCGAACTATCAAATCAACAAGATGCTTGAGAAATTTGGGTAAAACTATGGTTTTAAAATGTGGGTAAAACTATGGTTAAGGTTTAAAATAATTTGAGAACTTTACATTGTAATAATTTTTTATTTGTTTAATACTATTTAATAATTACAATTATAGTATTAGCTGAGGTTATCAAACAGCAAATAAGTTCCTTAAAATAGTCATAATATAATATGATTTTGGTGGGATGTGATGGTTTATAAATGTATTTTACCTATAGAATATTTTTTAATGTCCTGCCACTGAATTTATATATTCTTGGAGCTTTTTATAGCAGGGGTACACAATTAATAGTGTGTGTCTTAACGCTAGATCGGATCAAACTTCATCAAAATAAAATACGTGTAACATTGACAGAATCTGATGCCAAATGGTTCAAAAATGGAGCTTTTTATGTTAGGGTTACACAATTGATAATTGATAATGTATGTCTTGAATGTTACATCTTATCAATTTCATCAAAAAAAAAAAAAACCATAAAATTGATAAAATCTGATACCAAACGGTTCAAAACAGAGCATTATTGGTAGGGTATTTTTCCATAATTACATGTAGAATTTTTATGAAAGCTTAAATAGTATGCTGGTAGTGGATGACATTGATGCAGAAAAATGTTAAAAAACTTTGCATGCAATTAGACGTTGAATGTTGACTGGAGCCTATGAAGACAGGTTTTAGGTGAAATTTATTGGGATATCTTTCAGGTCAATCATCCTTTTTTTTTTTTAACACAATTTATTGTTAGCAGCCTGTAAATCTCATAACTTTTCCTAAAGCGACTCATTTAAAATCTTATTTTTGATTGGTTGGTACGTTTCTCAGGATTAAAATTGATTGTACCCTTTCCATTTAATAATCTCTTTTAATTATCATTAAAAAGACTTATTCCAGCCTCTGTTGGATAATTTCTTTTTCCCCTTCAGTCAATTGCTTCTGCAGTCAACTTTGAAAAGCATGTTATAAAATGCCATTCAAGGTCATTCTTTATTTTTTGACGCCAACTTTAAAAACGCATGCTCGATCTACATATTATCTGTCACAAGGCCAGAAACAATATAAAGCTTTTATTTATATAAAGCTTTTATTTATATAAAGCTTTTATTTACGAGTGTAAAATAAAAATATATTGTAGTAAAAACTTTCACATGTTAAGTTTTCATCTAGCATTTTATTTTTAATTTTGTCAAAATTAACTATGAATAGTATGAAGCTTTTAACAAATATAGTAAAAAATAAAAAATTAATACAACATAAAACTCTCATATATTATAATTTTTAAACTTAAAAACTTCAGTTACAAATAGGGTGCTAAACAACTTGTAAAATGTGCGGTTTAAAGTCACATTCTAGATACAGTATGCTGTTCAATTAGAATTCAAACTATTATTCAAAATATCCTAATGTCTCTTCGAAGCTTGGTTTGTTGCCTGAACGCTCAATATTGCCTAATGGAAGTTTATAGGGCTGTGTTTTGCACTAATATTCTGCAGATCGTCAAAGATTTTTATTTTTTATTGTTTTTTAAACTTTTTTATGAATAGAATGTTATTTAAAATTATTAATTTATAAGACGTTTGGTAAAATTAGATAGAGCTAATTTTAATTTAAAATGTTATAATAAGTGAATATTTTATACTGTCTTTTAATTAAAAAAAAGGGTTGATTTTAACGATTTTGTAAAATACTTTATTAAACTTTTGCCAAAAATTTGACTGCATGACTGCAACCGACACCGTTCTTATACCCCCACCAGGCCTTGCCATCAAATCTCTACCATATTCGTTACAGTACAATATTGACTTTAGAAAACAATTGTCTAGCTTTTTCCTACATATTTATTGTCCTACTTTTTAGAATGTTTTTATTAGTTGATAACCATTAACCACAAGTACCAAACATTTCTAAAAAAGTTAAAAAAAAAAAGAAAGTTTGAAAAACTTGCTAGAAATGCTCAATTATATAATAAAACCGAAAAAGCATCAACAATGATATAAGTATAAAAATGAAGATCATCGTTATCACGCAATAACACATGCACCTTAAATTACTAGTACGTGAAAGAAATTAAAAAAAGGAAATGGAAAATTGAAAAAAAAAAAGGAAAAACGGTGAAGCGTAAAAAGGAAAAACTTGTACAAAGAGTGTGGCACCGACAAGAGGAGGTACACAACACTTAGGTATGGAGTTGGGA
This sequence comes from Artocarpus hirsutus, assembly GCA_946598075.1. NCBI lineage: Eukaryota > Viridiplantae > Streptophyta > Magnoliopsida > Rosales > Moraceae > Artocarpus > Artocarpus hirsutus. The sequence goes on from CAMOHE010035994.1 coordinate 35,362, forward strand.
ACCAGGACGAGATCCCAAATCTATAGCTGCAGGGCATGGTGATGATATGGTGACTGATGAATATATACGCATAGCCACACAATATTTTCTACTTGATTATCAAAATGGACACATCGTAGCGGTCTTCAATGTATTTACTGTTGCATTCAAGTACTCGAGGACATCATTAAAAAAAGTACTCGATGGTTACTATCCTTTGGATATTACAAACGAAGAAAATAAATAAATAAAACTATATATATATATATATATATGCATATATGTACACACACTTCATGTATATGACGATGTACAAAGGCGGAGCAAAAAAAAAAAAAAAAAAAAAAGAATAGAAGATCGGAGTGCATAATTTATTAACTTTCACGTATTATGAAGTGCAACTAATGTAGAATTTTATAATTTTAAGAGAGAAAATATGAATTTTATTTAGTTTTACATATAAAATTAGACTAAAAAATTTATAGATAAGGCAGCCGCTCACCCTTGTAGCTCCTCTGGGACGATGAGTATATAAATTTTGCAAAAATATAATAAACTTATATATTGTAATTTCTAGACTATCATATGTTAGAGATTTACATTTATACAGAGTTATAATTTTCTTATATGCATAAACCAAATTACATGAAAATCATCTAAATACGAAAATGTAAAAAAAAAAAAAACTAACCTCCAGTCTTTGACAAATACAATAAGAATGGAGATATCTGTAAGAATTTCTGAAGAAGATTTTGGGATAGAAAAGAGATTCTTTTAAACCTTCTGCAATTTAAAGAGATGGTGTATTTCTGAAAAATTATATATGCTTAGGGACCCGCTTACCTGATATTTATAGACATTACCTGATATTTATAGACATCCATCATCAAGGTGTGTTACCATTAAAAGATATCTTTGAAACAAGGTCTTCTTTCTGAAACTTTATATCAATTTAAAGATATCATTTAGTTGATACCGTTTAGAAAATATACATATCTATTGGACCACTTAATTTATTTATTACCATTAAAAAAAATAATAAATGAATTAAAAATAACATTCTTCCACTTGGTCCACATATTTTTTTCTAAATAATCAAATTCAACCAATCTTAAACTTAAGGAATAAACACATGAATCATGATGATAGGTCATCTTATAATGAGTATTATCTTTCATGTATTACAATGCATTACATTCCTTAATACTAACTCATAAATGGTAACGTAACTTAATGAATAAACCCTATGTTTATTCCAAGTCCAGCTTAATTGATTTTTCTCAAAATAACTGAATATGTGCACAACTGAATATGAGAAAACAACACAACTGAATAAGAGTTTCATAAAAAATAACCAAATGTACATACAATGAAATTCAAATCATGCAACCAAGTCTTATTCGTACTACATGATCCTTAAAAATCTTTGGTGGCATGCCTCTAGTTAAAGGATCGGCAATCATCAACTCAGTACTAACGTGTTCAATGACCACTTTCTTTTCTTTAACACGTTCTCTTATAGCTAAGTACTTAATGTCGATGTGTTTACTTCGATTACCGCTCTTGTTGTTCTTGGCCATAAATACTGCAGTTGAATTGTCACAGTATAATCTCAATGGCCTAGAAATAAAATCCATAATTCTAAGCCTAGATATGAAACTTTTTAACCATACACCATGCAAAGTAGCTTCAAAAGAAGAAACAAACTCGGCTTCTATAGTAGAGGTAGCTGTCAAAGTTTGCTTCGCACTCCTCCAAGATACAGCTCCACCAACAAACATGAAGACATAATCAGATGTTGATTTTCTCGAATCAACATAACCAACGAAGTCTGCGTTGGAATATCCAATCACCTCTAGATTATCAGTCTGTCTATACATGAGCATGTAATCTTTAGTCCCTTGAAGGTATCTCATCACCTTCTTTGCAGCTCTCCAGTGGTCAACACCTGGGTTACTCTGATATCTACTCAACATTCCCACAGCAAATGCAATGTCAAGTCTTGTATAGACTTGAGCATACATTAGACTTCCAACAACTAAACCATATAGAATGTTTTTCATTTGTTCCCGTTCGAGCTCATTTTTTGGGCATTGGTTCAAATTGAACCTATAACCATTCACAATGGGTGTTACAATTGGTGAACAATCATTCATTCGAAACCTCTCTAGAACCTTGTTGATATAAGTCTCTTAAGACAAACCCAAAATGCCTCGAGATCTATCCCTATGGATCTTAATGCCAATGACATAAGATGCCTCTCCCATATCCTTCATTTCAAAGTTCTTTGAGAGAAATTGCTTCACTTAATATAGCAAACCTTTATCATTAGTTGCAAGTAATATATCATCCACATATAGCACGAGGAAACAAAACCTACTTCTACTGACCTTCTAGTATATTCATTGATCCATGATATTCTCTTCAAAACCAAATGAAGAGATAACATCATGGAACTTCAAATACCACTGATGAGAGGCTTGTTTCAATCCATATATGGATTTCTTAAGTTTGCAGACTAAATGCTCACCATCACTAGAAGAAAATCCTTCTAGTTGTTTCATGTAAACCTCTTCCTCTAGATCACCATTGAGAAATGTTGTTTTCACATCCATTTGATGCAAATCCAGATCAAAATGAGCGACCAATGCCATAATGACTCGAAGAGAATCCTTTTCAGATATAGGAGAAAAAGTCTCCGTATAGTCAATTCTTTCTCTTTGAGTGAATCCTTTGGCAATGAGTCTTACCTTATGTCTCTCAATGTTGCCCAATGAGTCTTTCTTTGTTTTAAAGACCCACTTACATCGAATGGCTTTTACACCATTAGGCAACTCAATGAGATCTCAGACTCTGTTAGATGCCATAGAATCCATTTCGTCTTTCATGGCATTGTACCATAAGTCAGATTCCTTAGAACTCATGGCTTGTGAAAACGTTTCAAGATCATTTTCAGCCCCAACGTTGTAGGCAGACTTTTGTAGATACACAATATAGTCACAAGGTATCGCCAATTGCTTTTCTCTAATAGATCTCCTTAATGTTGGTTCAACATTCTCCTAAGGAGCATGTTGTTCAACAAGCTATTCAACAGGGTCCTCTATCTATTGTTCAGCTGGATCTATTTCATAATCAGCAGTCTGTGAAACTTGAATGACTTGTTGTTGTTCATCACGCATTTGAACTTTAGGCATGTTGTGTACAACAATCAATCTATCATAAGAAGTGAAAGGTTAAGCATATGTATGATCTTTCTCACGAATAGTGTTCCAAGATCGAGCGCTCCCACTAATTAAGTCATTTTCAAGAAATTTTGCATTCCTTGATTCCACAAATCTAGTACTTTGAGATGGATAATAAAATCTGTATCCCTTAGACTGTTCAGCATAACCAACAAAATATCCACTTATGATCCTTGGGTCTAGCTTCTTCTCTTATGGATTATAAACTCTTACCTCCGACGGGCATCCCCAAACTCGTACATGTCGCAAACTCGGTTTCCAACCTTTGAATAATTCAAAAGGCATCTTTGGGACAGCCTTGGTTGGAACTCGATTTAATATGTACACTGCCGTCTTAAGAGCTTCAGTCCACAATAACTCTGGAAGTTTGGAGCTAGCTAGCAAGCATGCTTCGCACTATGTCCATTAATGTTCGGTTTCTTCTTTCAGCTACACCATTCTGGTCCGGAGAACCAGGCATAGTGTATTGGGCAACAATCACATGTTCCTGAAGAAACTTAGCAAAAGGACCAGGTGTTTGTCCATACTTAGTGTATCTACCGTAGTACTCTCCACCTCTATCTAATCTCACGATCTTAATTTGCTTCCCGCATTGTTTCTCTACTTCCGCTTTAAAGATCTTAAAAGCATCTAATGCTTCACTTTTATTGTTAAGCAAGTACAGATACATGTATCGTGAGTAGTCATCTATGAAAGAGACAAAATACCTTTGAGAGTACATGTCCATGTCTGGACTACAAATATCTGTATGTATGATTTTCAATAAATCAGAACTCCTCTTGGCACCCTTTTTTGACTTGTTGGTCTGCTTACCCTTAATGCAGTCCACACAAGTATCAAAATCAATAAAATCTAAAGTACTGAGTACTCTATCATTTACTAATTTCTTAATTCTCTCAATGGAGATATGTCTCAATCTCCGATGCCACAACATAGAGGATTCATCATTTATAACAAATCGCTTAATACCAACATTTTCATGAACGTGCATATTTGTATAATTGGCATCATTTTGTAAATTAAGACAGAAAAGACCATCAGACAAGTACCATCTCTAATAAAATTAGATTTATAGAACAAATTGAAAGAAGAATCTAAAAAATTCAAGGTATATCCAACTGATACAAGTCTGGAAACTGAAATTAAATTTCTAAAAAAACTAGGAATATAGAATGTCTTTTCCAAATACAAAATAAAGCCACTGCTTAAGACTAGTTTGCATGTTCCTATAGCCTCTACATGTGAGCGCATCTTATTTCTAGAATAGATGCTTTGCTCACTTCCCACTGGCTTCTGCAAGTTTTGCAATCCCTGCAGGGAATTGGTAACATGGATTGTAGAACCGGAGTCAATAAACCATGTGTTATAATTAACATCAATCATATTGGATTCACAATAGACAAGTGACAGTTGAGTACCTTTCTTATCAAGCCATTCCCAGAATTTGAAGCAGTCTTTCTTTACGTGCCCTTTTTTTTTACAAAAGAAGCACTTAAACTCCTTCTTAATATCCGGCTAGGCAAGAATCTTGCCTTTCCCCTTTTGCTTGGTCTGATTTTTCTTTTTACCCTCGGTTGTCAAATTTACTTTCTCTCCTTCTTCCATGATGAGTCTTCCCTCCTCCTGAACACACATGGTTAATAGCTCAATAATTGACCATTTGTCCTTATGTGTGTTGTAGGAGATCTTAAAGGGGCCATACTCAGAGGGTAGAGTATTTAGAATGTAATGTACCAGGAACAAATCAGACATCTCAACCTCAAGCGTCTTCAATTGAGCCGCAATGTCCCTCATGCGCATGATATGTTCACGCATGCCTTTTATACCGATAAGCTTCAAGGATGAAAACTGCATTATCAGAGTGCTTGCCAATGCCTTATCTAAAGACTCAAATTGCTTATTAATAGCCTTCAGTAGTGCTCGGACATTGTCATATTAATCAATCGAACCCCTAATCCTAGCAGAGATCTTAGTCTTTATGAACATAACTGAGAGACGATTGGATCGCTCCCATTTTTAATATCGAGTAATATCATATGGAGTGCTAGTCTCAGTGATAGAGGGCAATTCATCTTTCCTTATGGCATAGTCAATGTCTATCCACCCTAAATGAAGGAGAATCCTTTCCTTCCAGACTTTATAGTTATCACCCTTAAGCTCGGGAGTATCACATTTCATATCAGATAAATTAACAAGTAACATACATGCTCATGTCATAAAATTTGAAGCTAATAGCTCATTACTTTCTCTCCTTCTTCCATGATGAGTCTTCCTTCCTCCTGAACACACATGGTTAATAGCTCATTAATTGACCATTTGTCCTTATGTGTGTTGTAGGAGATCTTAAAGGGACCATACTCAGAGGGTAGAGTATTTAGAATGTAATGTAATAGGAACGAATCAGACATCTCAACCTTAAGCGTCTTTAATTGAGCCGCAATGTCCCTCATGCGCATGATATGTTCATGCACGCCTTTTATACCGATAAGCTTCAAGGATGAAAACTGCATTATCAGAGTGCTTGCCAATACCTTATCTGAAGACTCAAATTGCTTATCAATAGCCTTCAGTAGTGCTCGGACATTGTCATATTAATCAATCGAACCCCTAATCCCAGCAAAGATCTTAGTCTTTGTGAACATCACTAAGAGACAATTGGATCGCTCCCATTTTTCATATCGAGTAATATCATATGGAGTGCTAGTCTCAGTGATAGAGGGTAGTTCATCTTTCCTTATGGCATAGTCAATGTCCATCCACCCTAAATGAAGGAGAATCCTCTCCTTCCAGACTTTATAGTTATCATCCTTAGGCTCGGGAGTATCACATTTCATATCAAATAAATTAACAAGTAACATACATGCTCATATCATAAAATTTGAAGCTAATACTATATGTCATATTTTACCAATATAAATCATGCAACAAAAATTATGAATCATATGACATAAAAACTGCCTGTGGGCTAAGTTTTTAATTTACATTGATTCACATATAACCATATGATGAAACTATTAAACTATATTACATTTCTTAATCATTGTGGGCAAATTAAGAAAATAGTTTAATATTTCATCCTAACCAATCATATTTAATATAACAAAATTTCCTGTGGGATAAATTTCATTATACCAAATATAATTAGTTACAATTAATGTCCGTTTAACTATATGTGATTTAGCAAAATTAATATTTAATTTTAATGTAATCAAAGATGTTGTGGCTACTCTTAAATTAATTAAAATTATACAAACCACTCAAGACATTTAATTTTTATGCATAAAATATTCATGAATTGGCATGTATTAAAAAGAACAATAACTCAAGAATATATGCAAAATAAATTATACATAAATTCAATAACATATCTAAAATTAATTTCTAAAATTTTATTTAAACATAAATAATAAAATTTTGGATTTCATTAAACTTAATTTTAGATTTATTATAAAACAATTTTCCACAATACCCAAAAAAAATCCAATTTTTTTTTTCATGCCCAGAATACGACATGTCGTTTTGAGCATTAAGTCCAAAACGATGTGTCGTTTCGACCTAAAGAAAAATGCCACCAGCCCTTGAAAACGACATGTCATTTTATCACTGATGAAAACGACGTATTGTTTTATGAAACGACCAGCCACTCGCCTGAGTAAAACGACGTGTCGTTTTTATTAACAAAAAATGACGTTTTAAAAACCCAGAAATGTTAGAAAATCAATTTTCTAATGATTTCTAACATTGGTTTTCATAAAAAAAAAATCAAAAAATGATTTCGTATACAACAAAGTTTTGGGTATTTTAAAAAATTTCATTAAAACTTCATTCAAATATATCAAGGCAGAGAAAAAATTACGCTCTGATACCAAATGTTAAAGATTGATATTTATATAGAGTTATGATTTTCTTATATGCATAGAGCAAATTGCATGAAAATCATCTAGATGCGAAAACGTAAAGAAAGAAAACTAACCTCCAGCCATTGACAAATACAATAAGAATGGAGATATATGCAAAAATTCCTGAAGAAGATTTTTGAATAGAAAAGAGATCTTCTAAACCTTCTGCAATTTAGAGAGATGGTGTATTTATGAAAAACTGCATAGGCTTAAGGGCCCTCTTATTTGATATTTATAGACACCCACCATCAGGGTGTGTTACTATCAAAAGGTATCTCTGAAACAAGGCCTTCTTTTTGAAACTTTATATCAGTTTAGAGATATCCTTTGGTTGATACCTTTTAGAAAATATACGTATCTATTGGACCACTTAATTTATTCTAATTTATTTATTACCATTAAAAAAATAATAATACATGAATTAAAAATAACATCACCTAATAACGTCATAGTTTAGAATGGCGGTTGTTCAGCGGGTTTTCAACAGATAAAGACGAACTTAGTGGACAACACAAAATATTACTTGTGTATATATATCTTAATTGCTTAAGAACCCAATTCCATTACATTAAATCAAACTGCAATGACAATATTCCAAATGAAAAGGAAGCAAAGTGCAAACCACACAACACAAAATAGATTAACCAGCACCTAATAGTAACATTTATCAATCGGTCACTGGCCAAGTGCAAAAGCCTCAACAGGGAAAGTCTTGGTGATACCGGCGAGGCTCTTGAAGTGAATCTTCCCGGTTGGTGGATCATCGACGGTGATCTCGCTCACAGGAGGCCACAACAAGAGCTCCCTGGCCTTCACTCCCTTGAGCTTCTTGATCTTCTTCTTTTCGATGTGGCCTTCTATTTCGGTGTCGTAGCTAACAAGCTTGGTGATAATCTTGAACTCATGTTCGATCTTCTTCTCCTGCGCAATCCACATTTAGCCCGTGCTCTCCACGAATCCCACTTCGATCACGTCGGCCAGTGGAAGGAGGCCCGCCGGGAGCTCGAATTGTTGGAGAAGAGACACCGCGAATTTTATGGCTTCTTCGTGACCTTTCTTCACAATGCCTCCTTCCTTCTCGGCTGCCATGTATGAATATGTTATATGGTTTATATTTGTATATTTGCTTAAATTAATTTCTATCGTAGATGATTTTTTTTTTTTGGTCTAAATTTGTTGATTGAAGGACATGGCGAGGCATGAATTTATTGCCTCTTGTAGATATGATAGACAAATAAGTTGAACAAATTGCATGGATGAAACCAACGCGATTTGCTTTGTATAAGTCGCCGATGTGATTCCTTGTCAATGTTCGTTTGTTTCTAGAGATGTAGTATTAATATCATTTGTCAATTATTTGGCACTTAATAAAGCAAAATAAGTGTAGGATATTGAAGAGAGATTAAGCAAATGTTAGATTTATCAAATTGTAAAATATTTTGATCCAAGTAATATGAATGAGGCTTAGCCGGCTTTTTAAGAACTTTGGTTCATTTAGCTTAATTTTGAATGGAAACCGATTATTCCATATGTCTTGCAACAAAGTAGTCTTTGTTCAAGTATTAATTAGCAAACTCCAAGTTCAGTATTTTTCTTGCATTGGTTTGAAACCTTGAATTATTATCTTAATATCTTGTTCAATTTATGTACATCAATTGATGGTTTTTGTAACATATGTTTCCCAACATTGGTTCAATATCCCTAGTGAAAAGACAACGATGAAGTTTAGTTTTATATAAGGAAAGCATTATCCTACTATTTTTTTTTTTTTTTAAAAAAACACATTAATGATATTTTGAATAGAAGAGAAAATTACATTGTTGCACTCTAAACTATTTGTTTTTCTTCTTTTTTTTTTTGTGTATTGCACCTCGAATTTTCAATATTGATCAAATGCATTCTGAATTTGAAACCATTGGATATTGGGGTTCAATAGCTAACAAATATTAAAAAAGTATAGATAATTTTGATCATAAAACTTGCATGAAAATTTTCTTAAGTATAGAGCTTGTTATTTTAAGAAAAAAATTGAAGCTCAACACGTGAAAAGAGTACTAAACAAAAATTAAAAGTAACTATTAGACTTTAATTTGTCAATGATTTCAAAGTTTATAATGTATTATGCTAAGATTAAAAGTTTAGGATATATTATGCAAAAAGTAAATAGTGCATAGTGTAACTATGTGATTTACTTTGAATATAACATATGTGGTAATTTTGGGCATCATTGAAGGAGAAAGCCAAAATTAGAGGTTGAAAAGTATATGAGCATTACCAAAAGATGTGGTTTAGTGGTTAGGATGTCTTGATTAGGCATATCTTTTTTGTCCACCCGGATTCGAGTCTTGTAGTCTCTCAAAGGTCCCTGCTCTAGCAATGGCTTTTGATATATTGAAATGGTGAGGCAAACAATGACTCTGGATGTTAAATGAGAGAAACTAATATAAAGGCTTAACTTTTGCTTTTGTGGTCTTGGGATTTCCAAAGTATCAAAAGAAACAGGGACGAGATATGGACTACAAAAATCCTTTTTATTTAGAAAAAAAAAAGTACAGGATGCGATTGGTTACGTCTTAGTTAACGTAGATGATAGAATTGCCCGTGGATGGGACTTGAGCAAATCGAGAAAGAAAATATTTAACGAGGAAAAAAATGGTTTTTGTGTTTTTTTTTTTTTTTGCCCCAAAAGAAAGTTGTTTTTTAAACTTTTTCAACGATGGGTATTCTAGATTTTGTACGAAACGACTGAAAAGGATGATGGTTGTTGAAATTTAAATAGAGAGAATTCCGGTCTTTGTCCTTCATCAAATGAGCTCCTGTTACTTGCAGAACGCGTTAAATATTTAAGTTTCCATTAATAAGGAGCACTTTATAATACTTTTTCAATTTAAGGAATCTATATCTATACATATTTATGCATATAAAAAAACCACTTTTGGTGTTCTTACATACAACAACGTGTCTTCCTCAATTTTCCTCCTTTTTTTATTTTGTTTTATTTTTTCCCTTTTTTATGTTTTATTTTTTTTCCTCTTTCTTCATCCTATCCACCTTTTCTTTTCTTTTTCTTTTTTCTTTGTATAATATTATAATTCTCTCTTTCATTTTCTTTTTATTTTTTACAACCTTACATGCATTTTAAGATTTTTTATCATATATATTATTTTAAATTTTATCTTTATATATATATATATCCAAGTGCTTATTATAGATTATTATATTAAAAAAGGTTAATTTCACAAACTATTCTTGAGTTTTACTATAAGTCCCAATTTAGTCCCTGAAGTTTAATTAAAAGTATCGTTTTAGTTCTTAATTTATTACTTTGTTTTAGTTTCAGTCCCTCTCATTTTGGTCCCATTTAAGTCCACAATCTATTACTTTGTTTTACATTTGGTTTCCTTTGTTATAAATAAGAGTTATTAGTGATTTAGACGTGAAAAATCTAAAGTGAAAAACTAAATATAATGATTTTGATGCATGTAATTTTAAAAGAAGAAATGTATTATATTGTTAACAAGATAAATTTATATTTAGAAAAAGATAAGTTACTTTTTACTACTAATATATAAGTATTAGATAATCACGTATTTTAAATAACAAGCAATGCATTGTGATACAAATATATACGGATATTTCTATACTAGATAATTATAATTCTAAACATAATTATTATATATAAATGTGCCATATATAATATATTGACATTAATATTCTTTAACTTTTTTAAAAAATAAAGCCATCTAAAAAATTACATGATAAATTGTTTTTTATTTTAGTTACATAAATCAAAATTGTTGTATTTAGTTTCTCACTTTATTTTTTTTCAAATTTTAATCCCTAATAATACCTTGCTAACGGAGGAATATAAAATGAAACAATGTAATAGATTAGGGACAAAAAGTAAAAAAAGTAATAGATTAAAGATTAAAGTGGTCCATTTTAAGTATTCGATTATATATTTAACAAATAACTAATGGAGGGACTAAAACTAAGACAAGGTAAAAAATTAAGTACTAAAATGAGACTTTTCAAACGTTGGGATTAAGTTGGGACTCATAGTAAACTTTAGATACCATTTGTGAAATTAACTTTAGAAAAAAAATAATAAACAAAATACACACATGTTTTGCACGTGTTTCTAACTAGTAATATATAAAGATTTAAAATTCCAAGACTAGATTCCAATACACCAAAAATTTAGAGTACAAAAAATGCAAAATAATAATAATAATCATAATAATAATAATAATAATAAATAGAATTAGCAAATGCGGTGTAGAAAATTAGAAATAAAAAGGTGTCTAACTCACGTGACTAGGCCGAAAGAATAACTAGTCCAAAAAAAATGAAAAACAAAATTTTAAAAAACAAAAATTTTTGACTCGTTTGGCGCGCATATTATATATAGAGCGAAGTGTAAAAAGTGCAAAATTGCAGAGAAGTAAGATCACAGAGAAAGATCAACGGCGATGCAAATTTTCCAGAGAGGAGAGAACTGCAAAAGGACCTCCAAGTGGAGATCTAGCTAGTCCAAGATTAATTTGGAAGACTATCTCAACTTCTTTGACTCTCGCAATTACTCCGATCTCTACATCAATTATCTCAATCAGATTTCAATCTTCTTGTGATCGTCGTTTTCGATTTCCCATTTTCTTCAATTTTGAATTGAAATGAAATTCCCTGCGATGTTGAATTTCATTGAGATTTCTAATACCGAATAATTTTTGCAGATCATCAGCGTGCACGGTTACAAGAAAATCCACAAGGTTCCTAAGGTTTTTTCTCTTTCTTTTTTCAACGGGATTACTAATTAACGTATTTATTTTCTGTTTGTTAGCCGAGAAAATCAAGGAAAACACTAGTAACATCCAAGCTTGTTTTTGTTTTCTGTGGAACCAAACAGATTCTGAGCTTAACATTCAAGCTTGTTTTTGTTTTCTGTGGAACCAAACAGATTCTGAGCTTAAGCTTTCAGTGCTTCACTCTGATTTTTTTGAATTTTCGTTTTGAAATTTAAACAGAACGTCATAGCAGAAGCCGTGAGCAGAATCTCTTTTGCAAATCCAAGACGTCTGTATGGCCGACGGTCGAGGCCGTCGTCTCCGACCTCGTCGCGCTCAACTGGCAAGAGTGCTCCATCACCTCTGTCCAATCTCTGAACTCACCTATCCACCTGGCGATCTCCTCCTTCTGCGCTCCTCTGGATCCGAAGACGCATTTTTCCTGCTGCTCCGAGCACAATACCAAGCAGAAAGCTCTCGTCGCTAAGGAAAATGGTGGCTTATGTGCTTCCGATGGCGGTAAACAGAAAGGTCGTTAGCGATGGAAGAGAGCGGTGAAGAGGATCGAAGGCAATTGAGATGGCTGCGTTTCGTGCTGAATCCATTGGTAATGCTTCAGAGCTTCTTCGTTTTGCTGTTTCACTTCATTTGTCGATCGGAAAACTTAGAGAGCTTTCTGTGATTTTCAATTTCCTCTGTTTTGGCGGGAGTTTCTGGAAGGTTCCATGCCGAGGAGTAGCTCTCAAATATTCGTAAAGACTAAGGGCTTTTTTGTTGCTTTAAAACTATCATATTGGTCCCTTCATTACTGGTATATTTGTGATTTCGTTCCGATACTATATAGCATATAATGACGTTTCTTTTGTTCAATACTAGTGGTTTAACAGCTAAACAGACAAGCGTAAACACACATGGTATTACTTGAGGCAATATAGTGTGTGTATATATATACATACATTCATACATACATATATATATATATGTATATTTTCTCCAGGCAATATAGTATATTTGTTTCGTATTATAGGAATATTTGACATTATATTTGACCACAGGGATTATTGAGGGAGAAAATAAAGGAGGTGAGGCTTTTTACTATTAATAAATATAACAGGCTTGCTTTATTAAAGCATTGGCTCACTTAACTTCGGAAATCAAATGGAAAATTAGCTATTAATTTTTTTAAAATTTTTGATACGTTGCCTTAAAGTTATATAGAAACTTAAAAGCTTACACACTTACATGTAAAAGGTGAGTGTCAAATTAGAAACCACGATATGTCGATTATCTGCTCAATTTTACTGTGCATTCACATTATATTCAGCGGTGCAATTTTAACTTACAATTATCCGCTAAACCGGAGATGGCTTTTTTTTGTCCAGATTACAACTTAATTTGAAGCTTAAGATATTATAATATTATGAGAAAATTACATGTTATGTCATTCTTTTAAAAAATGTATACATTCATGCTATATTTAAAAAAATGAGTCATACTATAACCCATGTTATATGTTTAAGTTATGCTACACTTAAATATATGTAACAATTGTAAAAAATAAGTTTCAAAAGATGGTATTTATAAAAGTCCCTTAAAATTATAACAATCAAACACAACTTCCTACATTTTTTATAGCCCAAATTCGATTTATGCGGTGTTTGGTAATGTGAGTTATAACCAAAACTTTTAGTTGTTAAGTGTAAAACTTTTATATGCTATAGTATTTTCAACTAAAATTAATTCTAACCAATGTTACCAAATACCTTATTATATGTATCGCAGAATTAAAGCTACAATTCATGGCAGAAACTGAAAACGAGCAGCAGCAAAAAAAGAAAAAAAAAAAAAGTAGGAGAAAGAGTAAGGGGAGGCAATTTGTCATAATTGAGCAAATGTAGTGAATATTATTCGTAACAAAATGGAGTGGACGCCTAATTGTGACGGTTACGAAGCTAACAAACACGTGACCGCGCGCATAACGAAATAACTAATTTTATTTGAGCCAATCACCCATTAACTAGGCCACTGGAAGGCAAAAGAAAGAAAGAAAGAAAGAAAGAAAAGAGCAGAAGTAGAGAGTGAGAGAAAGAATGGCTGGGGAGGAAGGTGAGAAAAAGTTGGGAAGGAAGTCAAAGTGGAGGGATAGCAATGCCAAGATATCTCTGGAAGACTACCTCCGCTTTCCCCATTCTCGCGATTACTCTCATCTCTGCGTCAACTTTCTCAATCAGCTCATTTCTAATATTTTCTTCAGTTGATTCCTATCCTCATTTTTCGATTAATTAAAATCAAATGATTAATCTTTGTTGCAGATCATCAGCATGCACGCTTACAAGAACAAATCCACAAGCCTCCCAAGGTCTTTCTCTCTCTGTCCCTATCCCTCTCTAGGTTTCTGTCTGTTTCCCGAGAAATAATAATTTCTTTTTTTTTAATTTTGGACTCGCACAGATGGTGCAAGCTGAGGCGCTGAACACGGTCACTCTTGTGAATCCGTGTCGTTCGAGTCTCAGAGAGAGAATCTCTCCGACGGTGTCGGTCGTCGCGGACCTCGAAGAGCTGTACTGGCAAGAGTGCGCCGTCACTTCTGTACAAACCATAAACTCAGCGACCCACGGCCTCTCCATCTACACTTCTCCGGAGCCGACGAAGCGCCGCCGCGCCAATTGCTCCAAGGGCCCACCAAACGGGCGGAAGGCTCTCGTCCCGATTGGAAATGGCGGTGTGGTCCGGGAATTTCGGCAGCCGAACAACCTGGCGAAGAGGGTGAAACCCATTGCGGCGCCAATCATGTGCGGGTCGTGAAAGCTGTTAGTCTTTTAGCTTCTACTTTGTTTGATAGCTCGATCGCGGTACTTGGATGCAAGTTTTTGGTCTTCTTTTTCTCTTTTTATTTTTTTTAATTTTTATTCTTTTCACGTTCTTTTACCTGTTTGTGGGTCTGTGAGGAAGTTTTTGCATAACGTTATTTGGTATGGTTTAAGAAATTTTTGGAAATGTTTGTTATATTTTTTGAAACAAAAATTTTAAAAATACTTTCAATATAATTTTTAAAAAATTTTTATTTTTTAAAACATAATTATTTTCACCTATTTTTAAAACACCAAGAAACAAAGATAAAATAGGGAGACCTTTTTTCTCATTTTGGTTCTGCTAGATTTGTGATTCCCATACAGTCCATATATAATACGAATTTCGATTTTCTCGCTGAGATAAATTTTGAAGCTGTTCTTTGAATCGATTTTCATCTTGGTAAACTTTAAGTTTTTGCACCCCGTTTAGTAGATGAGGATTTTGGTAAACGAGTTTAGGGGAAAATATGCAATAAACAATGGTTCAATCATGAGTTTGATATTAATGTGGTTTATTACTCAGCAGAAAAAAAAATCGTTAATTTTCCATATGTTATCCCATCCGATGACTTGCCTTTTTTTGTTTTTTGTCATTTAAAGAACCCAAACTAAAAATATAATGGAAAGTTTTTGAAACAAAGTATAATAGGGAATTATTTAGCTTAAGAAGAAGAGAAAAAGTTGCTCCGGTTTGTAATTGGCCTTTATTCTTGGAACATGGTTAATCGGCATGTGCTTAGATTAGAGAGGTTGAAGGTTGAAATTTACCAAAATTTGATATGATCAGGGAACATAATTCAAAAATGTATGATTGAGAAGTCTAATGCAAATATTAGCCAGTTGGTAGACTACGCAAGAAACGGAGAGCAAACCTCAGTACCATCTCAATATCATACAAATCTCACACTTCTGCGCATTGAGGAAATGATAAATGATTCCATTTTTCCACCTGTAAATTATGAAGGACTTGAGACTATTTATACCTTAACACGTTTTAGGCCAAAGACAAACGTTTAAATATTTTCCCCATGCAGAGAAATAATAGTTTTTAAGCAACAATCCCTTCCCGTCATTCACCGCTTGCATACAAACGGGTCCACTCTTTTGCTGCATGATTACAGTGTGAAATAAACAGTTAGTACAGACGACAAAAACTAATTGGTAAAGGAAATGCTGATACGTTTTCAATATATCGTTATGTTTTCAATATATCAAGCATAATTGTTTAATAAGGTGTTTGAGGACATAGTTTAAAACAAGAGTTTGAATAAAGTTAGTTTGAAATTCTAATTTTGTAATAAAACAAATACTAAAGCAAAATTAGTTTCAAACAATTTTATAGTTTGAACTAAGTTGTCAAGCACACTATTAGGGAAAAAAACTTCCAAGAATCCGCTAAATATGTGGGTTCAGAATAATATGGTTTTTAACTTTGTGGTTTGAACCGATACTTTTAAACCAATTGGTTTAAAAGGCGGTTTTGAACTGTCGTTTGAAATGTAAAGGTTTAAAACAAGAACAAAGCATCACATCAGAGAATTTATGTTTAAAAAACCATGATTTATATAAGAAACGAAAATGTGAATGCTTTTTACTATAGAAATTCGTTCAAAACAGTTAGAATTTAAAAAAGGGTCACTTTAGTCCAGATTCACATAAATGTTGGATAGATGCTCATTAATCACCCATGACATGAGTAAAGAAAACAGTTTAGCCTGCCATGAAAATTTTATGGTGCTCTACTGTCAATGGAGCTTCTTCTCACGGGCTAGATGGCTAATATCTTAGCACAAAAACCAATTATAGTGGTACAAAATGACTTACCTGTCTCAACAGCTTCAGCTTCATTGGTCTTCCAGTGCTTAGCAATGTTCTCAGAAAGTGGGTCATCAGGGTTTGGAGCACTCAAAAGTGCTTGAATGCTGTTACAGTAAACCAGTATCATATGTAAAGTATCAGTGTTATCTGTCATTGTTCATCACCTAAAAACCCACTATCATGACGATGAAATATGTATTATATGCTACACGTATGAAACGACCTTCAATCATTTTCATGTTCATGATAAAATAATTACTATAATGTAGTCATTCTAAGTTATTGCGAGGACCCAAGACATCACCTTAGCAATACGGTTCGGATTTGAAGGGCTGGACTCCACTTATCTTTCAGAATATCGAGGCAAATCCTTCCAAGCTACAAAAGGAGACTTTCATATCCTTTTATCTTCAGAAACTTAAAAATAGAAGCACATAACGGGGGGGAAAGAAGGTAAAATGGAGCAGACATACTTACCTTGTCAATGTTTGGATGATAGATTTTGGTGAGGAAGCGAACCTGTAACCAAAAAAAAAAAAAGACATCGTAAGAATAGCGGATTGTACAATATTTCCTATAGGGTGCTCTAATAAAGAACTATTGGGCGTACTCGTACCCGACACTTCCAAGAACTACAAGCTTTTCTTTTGTCATTTCCCTATGTGCCTTTAAATAGTTTAGCTAATAAGTAGTGAATACGACTTTGAAATCTGCAGCCTCATTAAATACATCCTAGCTCAAACGTATAAATTCACGATTCTGTAATGAGCATTCACTATTATACAGGCAACTTTCACATTTTTCTAAAGACAGAAATATTTACTGCAGAGGTATTGAGCATGCAAATTGCAAAGTATACAACAAAGCCTGGCAGAAGGAATTGTATGATTATTTGCACGTTTATCAAAGATCGAAGAATGAAACATGGATGCAAGTGTTGAGAGGTTAGACATAATTGCAACATAATTCTAAAAATAGGTCCGCCGGAGTTTTCTGCCACCATCAGGTGGATTTTAATAGAAGTATGATGTCTCAAAGTAGGCAACCATCTGAAGCAACATCCTACCGAATTACTCACTCTTTCAACACAAACAAGATGATTGCCTCCAAATGAATGAGCGCATATGTATGTGTGTGTTTGTGTCTGTGTATACAAACTCTCAAAGAACATTATTACTTGGGAATTACCTTCGGAGGTGCCATTGGATATTCTTCGGGCAAAAACAACTCCAACTTGAAAACCCCACCTACGCAGAAATGAACATACAAACACATCTCAGGATATATCAACACGATGCAATGCAAGGAAAAAATAAATGTATAACTAACCTAAGAAACAGGTAGTAGATGCATCTTACAGTATGGTTGGTTGGTATCTAATTTATTTAATCACAACTGTTAGCTAAACAGAACATTAATACCAATATTTTTCCATCTAATGCAGCTATGCAATTTGAGCCTGTAAAAAACTGCTTGGAGATGGAGCACGCAATTATTGATGGCTAAAAGGTACAAAACCTAGCATCTCGTAGATACTGAAAGATCTCAACTTCGCAATTCCCACGCGTAGTAATTTAAGTTTCTCCTCAGCTAAAGAGTCCAACGACATGTCTAGGAGACAAGGAATAAGCCAGTTTCTTGCTCTATGACGAGACACAAATCTCCTTGGATTATTAAAAAATAAATATTATCAACAACCACTTGTTCAGAAACATTTTCACAGAAATGTAAGCTCTTACTTCTCAAGGACAACTCAGGAAACAATATCATAATTCTTATCTCGCTCATTTTTCTTACAAAAACACTTGCAGAGAAACAATAGGCACCATAAATTGTGACAAATAGTATTTTCACCAAAACAGTAGCAAGAAATAAACTGTGGAGAGTTTAAAAACACCCTTGAAGCGAAGAAGTACGTGGAAAAAGCAATTTAGCTGACTGATCACCTTCATATGGAGACTGAGATGGACCAAGAATCATCACATTGAAGTATCGCATATTGTCTTCCGAAGGAGACGCACTAATTCCGGGAGCTGTTGAGAAATATGTAACAGATAAGAATAACAAAGTAAAAGAGAACATAGGATAATGCATAATGCAAATAAGATGCATCTTATATGCAACGTTTAGTAGGATCAATTTACTAGCCTTGGTTTTTGACCTTTAATTTATTATAATGCCAAACTAAAAGGTTCAACTCAAACCACCAGTCATTTCGTTGGGGTAAATTGGCTCACTCTCCCTGACTAGGTCTTGGAATCAACTCAGTCCCATTGCGGTGGGCAGGTATAAGGGAATTCTACTTCGTGAGATGCCACACGGGTCTTCCTCCCCAGGGTTATCTATGTATTCCACCCTTTATCTCTAGAACCCTCTATCATTATTATTGTCATTATCATTACAGGAAAAAAAGGGGCTCAACTCAAAGCATCTGAATATCCATGGGTCCTTTAACATGCTAACAAGGTTTGACACTTTTTTGTAATAGAACATGATCATAATGCAATTCTCATAACCTTGCCATGGGCAACGAGAAGTGCATTATTCCATGCACAGAAAGCGGTTTTACCAGTACAAACAAGACAACATGTTTCAAAAATTTATTACTACATATCGAAGGACATAACACTTTCGATGCCCAAAAGCAATAAAAACAAGCATTGCAAATATTTATTTTATAATCTAATTTGAATTTGAATTTGAATTTGTCAAGATAGTTAGTTTGCTTTAGCATTCCCTTCAATTTAGGGATCGAGGGCCCTGATTCAAGTGTGGGTAATTTTTCTTTTTGAATTAGTTTTAAGTGGTTAAGATGCTAGTTAGAGGGGAACATGCTTCCTACTGTAATCCTCTTCTATTTAAATACCTTTAATGAAATCTAAATAGCGTGGATGATTATTTATGACAATTTGAAGGCTTTGGAAAGTTTGTGTTTTTCCAAAACCCGATCAATAGAGGTCGAGATTCCCTCGAATAAGCCTCCAGCGATCTTTCACTTTCTTCAGTTACGGGTTTGCAACAACTCTCAAGAAACAAATTTTAAAAAAAAAACCAAATTGAACACTTCCATGAATTTTTCCCTAATAAACACAATAACAATAACAGCCGTAAAGCTAACAATCACCAACAAAGCAGCGTCCAAAATTTCTAAATCGCACAATCCAGATTCTCCACTAAACAAAAATTAGAGAAATTACAAGCAAAATAAAAAACCCAAGATAGAGAAAAAGACAGACCTGGTTCACTGAGAAGCCTCTGCGTCTCCTATATGTTCAATCGACAAAACAAGAAAACGAAAAGAATCATGACAAGAAAATGATACCCATGTCCATACATGCCAAAAGACGCAAAGACAGTTTGATTTATGTTTTGCATACAAAAGAGAGAAAGGAAGTAAAGATCGGAAGTTGCAGAAGAGTACCTTGATGATTCTACGAGGCAGATTACTGTTCGCCATTGATTCTCTTCCCCGAAGAGCTTCGCAGAGGCAGAATTTCAGAGAGAGAGAAAGAAAGCGCGAGAGAGAGAGAGAGAGAGTCAGAGCTCAGCAGCTGAACGCGCAAGAGGCACAATTGCAAAAGAATCTGATAAAAACTCGATCTAACTCTGCTTCTTCGCAATTACTCTCTATTTTTTTTTCCAAAAAAGAAATGATAGCAAAACTAAAGGTTTTTTTTTAGGGAAATAAAATAAAGGATAGGATATAAAAAAAAAACGAAATTTAATAAAAGGTTTTTTTTTTTTTTTTTTTTTTTTCGGAGTTTACAAATGGTTATGTCAATTCAAACTGGCCGACCGGCTCTACTTGGTCCAAAAGGGCCAAAAGGAGATTACAGGTTGAGTCGAAGATGGGGAGGGAGGCTTAACTTGGCATAGAAGCCTAATTAACGTAGAGTCAGGTTGGACCTTTACAGGAAAATTACAATACATTAGCCAAAATTAAAAAAGTTTGGAAGTAAATAGTATATTTACAAACTATTAAAAACAATAGGCCATTTTAATGTTTTAACTTTTTTGTTATCCTAATTTGTCTTTAGTTTTTTCCCCTTTTTTCTTCCTTATTTCTCTCCTCCCTCTTTCTTCGTCTCTTTTTCTCTCTATTTCCATTTGCTTTCTATTGTTGTCAATGGCGTTTGCAAGTCACCTCCTGTCACCATTTGATTTGAGCATTGTCGTCCCCGTCCAAGTTTGAGGCCGCATCATTGTCCATGTCAGAGTCTGAGCCTCACGTCACCTTCGTTGTTCTTGTCTTAGTCTGAAGTTGTCTTTTCCGACCACGATGATGACTCTTGGATCTCCTTCGCAATGCCAGAGAGGAGAGAGCAAAAGGGGGAGGAGAGAACAAAAGGGAGGAGAGAGAGGAAGGGAACCGGTATCTTCTGTGAGCATCGAAGGAGTACAGCAAATCAAAAACTTTGGACGACGTTTGGTTGGAACCTTGGCATGAATCTTCGACGAGCCTTGTTGCCACCTTATCATGCCGTCATCGTCAAAGCCATGCCGACTTCAAGTGTTTGTGTGCGAGATTGGCTTTTGTGGCCATTGTAGGGATAGTTGGAATCAAAAACTTTTGTGACTTTTGTGGCTTCTATATATTATATCGAAGGAGTACAGCAAATCAAAAACTTTGGACGACGTTTGGTTGAAATCTTGGCATGAATCTTTGACGAGCCTTGTTGCCACCTTATCATGCCGTTATCGTCAAAGCGATGCCGGCTTCAAGTGTTTGTGTGCGAGATTGGCTTTTGTGGCCATTGTAGGGATAGTTGGGGTGGGGGGAGGCTTCTACTATTTTCAATAAATGGTCATTTTTGTCATTTATCTAACTAATAAATGCATAATAAAACTTAATTGGCCTATATATTATATTTTCTAAAAATTTGGCTTATTAATTTAACTTACGCCATCATTTTGACCTATTTCTCTCATTCTTTCATTTTTATAAATAACTGTTTGTGGAAAAAAACTATACGGGTCTAGCCAATCTAGTTCTTTATTCAAGCCAAAAAGTAGGCTTTGTTTAGCTCGAGAGCAGCCTAGTCTAAGTTTTTAACTATTAAATTAAAATTTAACTATCGGATTTATATGCATCTATATTAAAAAAAGTGTATTATAAGTACATAAGTGCTCATACTAAATTTTGCCACTTATAATAAATCATGACTTTAATTTTTCAATTAGACCTTCAAACTTTATCTTTTTATGAACAGTCAATTATAATAATTTTAAGAATGCTCCATGAATTACAAATCTTGTGTGAGATTATCCTTAATCGTTACAAAAGTAGTAAAAATTGTCCTTTCAATAACATCAGTTTATAAAATGATGGAATGTCTTATGTAGAATTTATTCAATCGTTTCAAATTGGGTGAATCAGATAACTTTGAGAAGTTGGAAAACACGCTTGCCAGGTCAACTTTGACAAGGCGGTTAGCAAACTTGTTTCATGCGTATTTACCTTAACATTTGGCTCAAACTTGAATTTTGAAGCCTAATTTGATAAGGAGTAGCCTCAATCCGACCTCTATATAAAGGGAACAATTTTCTATTATTTCTTAGATCACTTGGTTTTCTCAAGTGGTTAGAAAAAGAAGTTGCCTGGGGAAAGACTAAACGGCGTGTGATCGTTCACATTCTGATCATGGAAAGAGAATAGTAAGGAAGTCTAGTTAGTTAAGGCTTTTTCGATAGCAATTTTCTCATAGCAATTCATGCAGTTTTCTAGTCAACTAAGAGGTATAAACGTTCCTTTATTAATTTATATATATAGCATGTCTAACTTGTTTTGAAAAAATATAATAACTAAAAATCTACTGCATACTCGTTTTCCAACAATTGGTATCAAAGCCATGGTTTTACAGAGTTTTTTATAGGTTTGTGATCATGCTATATACATAAATTATATGATCTTAATCTCTTCTACGCTTGAATTATATATGTTTTTAAAGAGTTGGCATTCTAGGATTTCTATATAATTATATATTATCATGAGATTATATTGTGAATGTTTATCAATTAATTATTATTGATTAAATTTTTATTTTAATTAATTAATTTTGCTGGTTATGGTTTCTTGGAAGTTAAAATATGTATGTATATTTTTTTTATGTAATCAGATGATAGTTTGTCATCACCGTCTAGAATTTATTATCTTAATTTTGATTTATAAACTTGTTATAGACTGATTTAGAAGATGGAATTGATTGCTGGTTTAATAATTTTTTTTAAGTTTTTCGAATTGTTAAAGTAAAACTTGAAAAATAAATAGAAAATATATTCTCAGGTCTGGTTCTGTAATAGAGCCGATCAATTAGCGTATGGGTAATCTGGTTAACCAGCCATGCCTTCATGGCCTATTGAATAAACAGAGCCGGTCGACCGACCTATGTTATGGGTGGTTGACAACCAAACATCAAAAAGTGACTTTTTGGTATTTTGGGAAGTTTTTCCTTTGGGAGACAATTTTGAAAAACAAAAACAAAATTTTATGATAACAGAAAATAAAATATCAAAGACCGACATTACGTGAAGAAGGATACAACAACAAAGAAGATACAAGATGAAGAAATAATAAAATGTTTCGATTAATATTTTGTAATCTTTATTTTTTCTCTAAGGTGGAACCATAGTATTATGGTTTTTTATTATATTCCTTGTAGCTTTACTTATTGCGTTGCTTGTTTGCTTTATAATATGTTTTGCTATGTATGTTGATAACATGTCACGTAGAATAGGGAGCTTGGCTCATTAAAAATTGTTCATGCATGTTAACATAAAACATTGCTTTATAAAATATTGAGTGGGAGAAGGTTTTCGAAGAGAAGACCTATGGTCTCCATCATAGGTCCATAGGTTACACATGGTGGTTCCAACCCTTAAAAAGTGATACATCATATACCAAGTGGGATCACCAAGAGGATAATTTGCATTAGCATGTTTTATCATTGTTCAACCCTAGGTGATGATTATAAATCATGGATAAACTAGTTGAAATGATGGTTAAAGACTCAAGATTAATTTTATTATTAACCTCTCCTAGGAGCTCTGTTAATAAAATTTATGGCCAAAGAGAGCGAGTATTAGTATATGCTAGACCAAGACAGGTCTTAGATGGTATATACTAATCGGATGGGATCTGTGTTTCTCATTGAGTTTGGCATGTCTTTTATAGGCAGCTTGTTGAATTCTGAGTTAGAAATTCTCATTGTAATGTGATTTTTTAAAGGTTTTTGATACAGAAACACATTGTATGCTTCCTTGTTTGTTATCTTAATAAATTGTTATTGCTCATTTGCTTATGTTTGGCAAATGAATCTTATTATAGATTAAAATGTTTAAAAATGCTTTATTTTTGATACTTAACAAAAACAGTTTAGCTGGCGAGAATTTTAATGATTGAAAAAAGAACCTGAATATTGTCCTATCCTTTGAGAAACCAAAATTTGTCCTAACCACACCATATCCTCCCGTGCCTACCAGTGACTCCACTATTGAATAAGTCGTGATACTCGTTATTTTCTTAATGGGCCTAATGGTAATTAAATTAATCATTAATATGCCAATTAAAATTTGTTTAATCTAAAATCTATTTTATAATATTTATTTCTACCTATTTTTAAATTTCTTAAAATTTTCTGTACCTATTTAGTATATTTACCGAAATACCTTTAGAACTTCTAATTAATTACAAAAATGCCATTTCGTATTATATGTCTAGAAGTCTTCATAGGAGACCCATTCTCACCAACCCTATCTCCCTCAATTATTCTTCTCTTTCTTTTCCTTTCCTGTCCCATGCCTCTTTCTCTATTGTTTCTCTCTTTTCTTCCTTTTCTTTTTCTTTCTTTTCTTCTTTTTCATTTATTTTCCATGGTGAGACAAACCAGAGGGAAACCAAGGGAAACTCAAGCTAACCTTTTATAAAAGTTCACAAACAGCTTCTCACAAGCTCAAGGATTAAGGAGTCTTAAACGTTTTCAAGATCAAACCATAGTTTTGAGCTAAATTTTGAGGTTAGATTTCTAAAACTTTAACTTTGATTTAAATCTTTGTTTTGGCATGAGAATTATGAGAAATGTGTTCTTGATGTTTGTGGGAATTTATACAACGTTTGTGGTGCACAATTTACATAGATCTTTATTCAAAATGAGTTTTTGAGCTAGTTTTAAAAAGTTTTGATTTTTGGCTTAGATTTGTTTGTGGAGCATGAAAATTTTGAAAAGAATGATCTACATGTGTTTAAGTGTAATAATCCATGGTTTTTATGCATTTTCTATACCCTGAAAATTAATAAAAAAGATTAGATTAAGTTTTAAAGTTTAAAATCTTTGAAAATGGAAACTGGAATTTCCAAAAATTCATTTGTTGGTAGGCCGGACTTGTTGACAGGTTAGGCAGCCTGAACCCTGTAGTTTGGCAAGCCGAAGTCTGAACAAGACTGGCAGGTCAAACTTTAGAGATCAGTAGGCCAATAGAGGGTCCAAAAATAGTAGTTTTGTTCTGAAGGCCAAAAATAGTTTATCGATAGGTCGATCGAGCAGTCTAAACACACATGTTTTTAATCATTCTGTATTACAAAATGTTCCATGGATTTCATATTAATGATTATGGCATCCTAATAAGAATATATGATAAATTAACATGATTATGGAATAGGAATTAAGTTAAAGTATGGTTATTTTATACGTCATAGGATAATGAAGGACTTGGAGCTTACATGGTAAACTTGGTATTGTGAGTTGGAAGTTATCAACATGGTATTTGCTAAGAGGTAGAGAATTTATTACTCATCTTTTGTAAGGTTTTTATGGAATTAAAATTGGTTGTTCTATTGCAAGATACATATGTATGTTGAACTGCTATTATATGAATGTCACATATGAAATAATGATATAAAATTGTCATGTATTGTACAGTGAGGAATATATTGATTTGACATATGTTGTTGTAAGTTGAAAAGCATGATTAGGAATACTAACTCTATAAATAATGATTAATTATAGAGGAATGGAAAGACGTGAAGAGGGCGACGGTTATGTTCTTGGGCACGAATACCCTAAAATGTAAAATAAGAGGGAGGTGTTAACGCTCCCTTGTGTCGAAAGTTTCAAAGCGTACTGTACAGAAATCGACTTGGTGAGGATTTGGGGCTTGATGTCCCCTCATTGGAACACCCTTGGATTGATTGTAGGGTGGTCAAGCGTGCCCATTTGGTTTTCGCTGAGTTGAGTGATATGATATTCTCTTGTACGGTGGATATGAAAGAGCATAATTGAATCCTGATTTAATATGTATATATATGTATGGAACTTGGTAAGAATGATCATAAGGTATCCACCAGAATTGAATATGATATTACTGATTAATAATATTAAGAACTAACTAACCATGTAGGTTTTAATATGGCAATGATAAAAAACCTAAAGGTGAGTAATGGTTTTTCTTGCTGAGCATGTTGTCGCTTATCCCCTATATTTCTATCTTTTTAGGACTCACCAAGTGTGAGATAGCTATGAGAAAATAGACGAGGAAGCTATGTAGCTGTATAATGTTGGATTTGCTTCATTTGTTAAGAATGTCTATCATGATAATGTAAGCATCGTGTGTTACTTTTTGATGCTGTATTAAGATATATTGAGGGTTCGAATGATGATGATGATGACAGTTTTATATTATTAAATTTAAGGTACTACATTAAACTGTGGTTTAATTGTCGTTTATATTTTTATGTGATTTGAGAGTTTTCATTTAATTCCCGGGCAACTTTATTTTTGAAGCTTTATTTTTGTTTCTGGTCTTTATTTAATTTATTAAATACTATTAACCCCTATTTAGGGGCGTTATAGAATTTTTGGTATTAGAGCCTAGATTCGGTTAATATAGGGAGTGTAGCACCACTTTAAAAATCTATTTTTGAGATGGTTTTGAAGTTTAATTTTTATTGTCATCATCAAAATGAACCTTTAGGTTGATTTATATAGCCCAGGAGGATGTAATATAAAAAGATCCTGAAATCAAAGTATTAATGGTTATATGGGAACGATAATCATATGGAATGGATTTATGTGTAGATTGCTTAAGGGAGATTCGTAAAGTTAAAAGGATCTATAAGCCTTTATCTCGTGAGAAATAATAAGAAATATAAGGCTTGAGTTGTTGATTTCAAAGTTTGGCATAGATGTGCCAAACTCTTCATAATTGATTCAAACATATATAGTGATTATGAATATATATCAGTCCTTATGAATATATATAATATGAAAATGTTCAATAGAAGTTTCCTTAAGTAGATCATAATACTTAAAGCATCTCTGATAATTTTGGACTTTTATTATGAAAGGTTTAACTTTTAGATGCTTAACTGTGAATATCTTGGTTATTTGAGGTTTTGTTATATGAGGAAATTAAAGATTGTATAAGTGGGATTGTAAGGATAGTAGATGTCCTCTAGTAGTAACATCAATGGCCTTTGCTCATTGATGTGGTCTATGTTGGAAGACAAAAAGTATATTGATTGCAAGGTTAGTCACATTCACAAGTGTTAATGGTGTATATATATTAACAGATACCGAATATTAAGGATAAGATAGGAGTGTATGTATTGTTCAATAAGGTTTTGATTAAAACAAATCATTTGAGTTATAAGAGGTTTCGTTGTTATGGAACGATCTGGAGGACTTCTGATTTTTATAAAATCGGGTTTTGTCATTTATTTTGATCAATTCTGTTCTATGTGGGCTTCAAATTAGGCTCAAGATCTATACAAGTTGGGCTTCAATTATCATGTTAATTGCTTAACTCGTTCTAAATGTGTTAAAGCCCAAAAACAACCTAACCCATTTTAGCTTCGAACTTTTGGTCCTAGTCCAAATCCTAGATCAGTTCGATCTACATTGTCTCTAGCATGTGGTCTCTACACATGTCATCTACGATGGTTTAATCATTGTCTATATATACGTCTACTGTGCATAGGAGCTCATTCCTCCAAGCTCTTTCTCTCTCTAAACTTGTCATTCTCTTGATAAATCACAAATCCTCTCCCTTCTCTCTAGAACTTCTTTTTCTCTCTAAAAGAAGAAGAATTTCTAAGATTCTACAACTTACTGTCTCTATTTTTCTTTTCTATATACTCTTCTTTCATCCCATCATGGGCCCAAAGTACCAACATCTGAGAAAGTATTTTCCATCACTTTCCCAAAAAACTCTTAGAAAGAAATACAAGACTAGGATCACTCGGTTGTAGATTCTTATACGTTTTGGCAACCCTGGTGATGTGAGGATGATAATAGAGGGGAAGATCCGTTTGAGTGACTTCAGTCAAGTTGTCGGTTTACCAGGTATGGGAACTAGTCATAGTGTGATGAAAAGAAGAGCTCGTGCTATCCTGGTCACTTGTAACAAATATGGACGACAAATTGTAGCAGTAAATGTTCTTCACCTAGATTTGTGTCTATAAAGAGGATAAAATAAGGTTTGGCAAGTATGGCCTTTCTAAAAAGAACTTAGATAATCTCCATCCTCCTCTTCAAAATCACCCTAGTGGATATATTCAAGGAGCTATCTTTAAACTCTGGCCTAAATTCTATGCAGAGAGAAAACGTCTCAGGAATATAGAATTTCAAGATCCTGTTTGCCAAGCCATAAGAAAACTAGATAAGGAATAAGTCATCACTCTATAAAGGTTGTTTGGTCTTTGCTTGTTTGAAATCGTTTTAGTTGGTGTTCAATCATTTGTCTTTCTCTTTGGTATAAACTATTTTGTACTCATAATATTTGCCTTTGTGTTTAAAATAATTGTGATTATTAAATTGACACAATAAATGTTAGTATCTCATTTAATTTATGGTTTTCTTTAATATATATATATATATATAACAAAATATATTATCTTGTCCGACACTTCACATGCAGTACTGTAACATGTTTGAATTTTTGAAACTTATTTAGATATTTCGAGATTTGTGTCTTAAATTTCAAAAGTTCTATAGTATTTGTCGTTTATATTGATTTTCTAGATTTTGTGTACATTTGTCAAAAGGTCTACAATTGTGCAGAATGTTTTCTATCAAACCATTCTCAATTGTTAAAAGTTATATAGTTCATGTCTAACCTTTTTTCAAAAATTATATCAGACTTTTCATAAACTATCAATCGCTTTTCTTACTTCTTTACCTGTACAATATTTTGTTTAGACCTTGGGATTACCTTTTCGTTACTTACTCGTCTATCTCTCTAGTCTTGTTGTGTATTCTTCATCTTTAAAATCTCATGTAGATCCTGAGTCTAAATGGAGCAGACATAAAGCAATCATTTATACAAACCAAATATGTCTATCTCCCAGTCCATGTAAAAAATAAAGAATATCTGTGTCTTTTGTGGTTCCAGCCCTAGAAAAGATAAAGTCTACCTAGAAGCCGCAAGACACTTAGGGCAAGCCTTAGCGTGCTGGAATATTAACTTGACCTATGGGAGTGGTAGTTTAGGATTAATGGGAAATGTGACAATAGTAGCTAAGTCTGGTGGTGTCGAAGTTGTGGGGATTATTCCTTGAATCCTAACTGAGAGGAACCTTTGTGGAAAAACAATAGGTAGGGAGAAAAGAGTTTTGGACACCCCTGAATTTCATAAAATCATGATTGATAATTTTGATGTTTTTATAGCATTACCTAATGGTTTAGGTACTCTTGAGGAAATATTCGTGGTTACTAGTAGGCATTGATTAGGCATTCATTCTAAACCCTTAGGACTTTTAAATGGAAATGGTTTTTATGCTGGTCTTTTAAAATTCTAGATTATACTATGGAAGAAAACTTCATTGTAGAATCGGGGAGACAAATCTTTGCAACTACTTCAATAGCTA
This sequence comes from Artocarpus hirsutus, assembly GCA_946598075.1. Classification (NCBI taxonomy): domain Eukaryota; kingdom Viridiplantae; phylum Streptophyta; class Magnoliopsida; order Rosales; family Moraceae; genus Artocarpus; species Artocarpus hirsutus. Next base: position 64,795 of record CAMOHE010035994.1, read on the forward strand.
AGGAATTGGTAGATAGGATGCAAATCATACATCCAGAATCTGACACTGCAACATCTAAGCTTGAATGGGGGAAGCAAAGCTGAGAGCGGCCATTTGATTTGTTTCTCCATTTGTAATCTTTCGGTTTTATCCATGGCATGTATGTTCGTATTTCATGTGTCACAAATAACCGTTTTTCCCACACTATGTATTCTTGTGGTATGCTGTTATTAAAACTTTTAAATTCATTGACCCTAATGCCAGGATGGTTTGTGATACAGAGAACTTGATGCTCTTCAAACGTATCCCACTTAAGGTCCGATCTTTTGTTTATCGATGTTTTTGCATTCTCTAAGCATACATGATATGGATAGCTGGATATACGGAGTGCCTTTTACTCTCAAAATGTATCCATATCATGTTTTTAATGTATAGTATTCTGTTAATGTTTTATAGAAGTACCAACGTTAATTGTGGAAATACTCTATAGAAAATATGAGTACGTTATTTGGGTTGAATGTTTGTATCATGAAGGTAGCCGTTTAACGCAAATCTGTCGAGTTTTTTACAACTATGAGATCCCTTCTAATATCTCTATGTAAGAGTTTAATGTATGAATTTGAATAGAAGTGCTTGTGTTACATATTTTATGAATATGTTTTAGTTTATTAGTTGGAATACGAAATTAACCATCCTTGACTTTTCATTATTCAGAAAAGAAAAGGAACCCAAAGATGAAGTATACATAATTTCTCTAGCAATCTCCTTAAATGTAATTGTAAATCATGGTCTATGGATAGTGAAGGATTGAAAAAATAGTATGATCAACATTTGTGCTTTTTTTATTAGATTCCTAAACCATAACACGGTGTTGTAAATTTGAAATCTGCTAGAAATACTCTTGTTAAGGGATTTCGTATTTAAAGTAAGATTGATGTCCTAAGCAATTGAATAGATATATGATAACCCACATTTTGAGAAAAATAATATTGACGGTATAGAGTTGAAAGTGGAATCATAACAAAATTGTGATTTTTATTAGTATTCTTAGATTTGAAATTTTAAGGATGAAATTTCTTTAAGGGGGTAGAGCTGTGAACCCGTTATCTTTCTACAAGTATTATGGTAACTAAATTAATCATTAGTGTGCCAATTAAAATTTGTTTTATCTAAAATTTATTTTATAATATTTATTTCTACCGATTTTTAAATTTCCTAAAATTTCATATACCTATTTAATATATTTATCGAAATACCCTTAGAAATCCTAATTAATTACGAAAATGCCATATGACATTATCTGTCTAAAAGTCTCCGGAGGAGACCCATGTCTCACTAACCCTGTCTCCCTCAATTATTCTTCTCTCTCTTTTCCTTTCCTTTCCTACGCCTCTCTCCCCTGTTTCTCTCTTTTCTTCCTTTCCTTTTTCTTTCTTTTGTTCTCTTTATTTCTCTTCCACGGTGAGACAAACCAGAGAGAAACCAACGGAAACTCAAGATAACCTTTTATAAAAGTTCACAAGCAACTTCTCACAAGCTCAAGGATCAAGGAGACTTAAACTTTTTCAAGATCAAACCATAGTTTTGAGCTAAATTTTGAGATTAGATTTTTAAAACTTTAACTTTGATTTAAATCTGTGTTTTGGCATGAGAATTGTGAGAAATGTGTTCTGATGTTTGTGGAAATTTATACAACATTTGCATGATTTACATAGATCTTAATTCAAAATGAGTTTTTGAGTTAGTTTTGAAAAGTTTTAATTTTTGGTTTTGATTTGTTTCTGGAGCATGAAAATTTTGAGAAGAATGATCTACATGTGTTTAAGTGTGATAATCCATGGTTTTTATGCATTTTCTATACCCTAGAAATTAATAAAAACGATTAGATTGAGTTTTAAAGTTTAAAACCTTTGAAAATGGAAACTAGAATTTCCAAAAATTCATTTGTCGACAGGCCGGACTTGTCGACCGGTTAGGCAACCTGAACCCTGTGGTTCGGCAAGCCGAAGTCTGAACAAGACTGGCAAGTTGAACTTTAGAGATCGACAGGCCAACAGAGGGTCCAAAAATAGTAGTTTTGTTCGGAGGGCTGAAAATAGTTTATCAGTAGGCCGATTGAGTAGTCTAAACACACCTGTTTTTAATCGTTCTATATCACAAAATGTTCCAAGGATTTCATATTAATGATTATGGCACAGTAATAAGAATATATGATAAATTAACATGATTATGGAATAGAAATTAAGTTAAAGTATTGTTATTTTATACGTCGTAGAATAATGAAGGACTTGGAGCTTACATGGTAAACTTGGTATTGTGAGTTGGAAGTTATCAGCATGGTATTTGCTAAGAGGTAGAGAATTTATTCTCATCCTTTGTGAGGTTTTTATGAAATTAAAATTGGTTGTTCTATTGCAAGATACATATGCATGTTGAGCTGCTATTATATGAGTGTCACATATGAAACAATGATATAATATCGTCCTGTATTGTACAGCGAGGAATATATTAATTTGACATATGTTGTTGTAATTTGAAAATCATGGTTAGGAATACTAACTCTATAAATAATGATTAATTATAGAGGAATGGAAAGACGTGAAGAGGGCGGCGGTTACGTCCTTGGGCACGAATACCCTAAAAGGTAAAATAGGGGGAGGTGTTGACACTCTCTTGGGTCGAAAGTCCCAAAACGTACTGTACAGGAATCAACTTTACATGGATCCGGGGCTTAATGTTCCCTCACTACAACACCCTTGAATTGATTGTAGGGTCGTCAAGCGCGCCCATTTGGGTTTCATCGAGTTGAGTGATATGATATTCTATCTTACAATGGATGTAAATGAGCATATTTGAATCCTGATTTAATATGTATGTATATGTATGGAACTTGGTAAGAATGATCATAAGGTATGCACCGGAATTGAATATGATAATATTGATGAATAATATTGAGAACTAACTAACCATGCAGGTTTTAATTTGGCAATGATAAAAAAAACCTGAAGGTAGGTAATGGTTTTCCCTGTTGAGCATGTTGTCACTTATTCCCTTATATTTCTATCTTTTCAAGACTCATCAAGTGTGTGGTAGCTATGAGAAAATAGTTGAGGAAGTTATGTAGCTGTGTAACATTGGATTTGCTTCATTTGTTAAGGATGTCCATCATGATAATGTATGCATCATGTGTTACTTTCTGAGACTGTATTATGATATGTTGAGGGTTAGAATGATGGTGATGATAGTTTTTTGTTCTTAAATTTAAGATGCTACATTAAACTATGGTTTAATTTTATTTTTTATTTTTATTTTATTTGAGAGTTTTCATTAAAGTCCTGAGCAACTTTTACTTTTGAGGTTTTATTTTTGTTTCTGATCTTTATTTAATTTATAAAATATTGTTAACCCCTACTTAGGGGCGATACATAAATCCAAGCATATGATTGCTGAAGGATACTGATGATCAAGCCCATTGCCATATCATGGCTAACATGAATAATGTGGTACAGGCTTAACATGAAGATCATGAAACTGTTCGGCGGATCATGGATAATCTTGAGGACATGTTTGGAGGCCAAACCTTGATGAAGTGGCAAGAGGCTCTTCAAAAACTTCTCAACTGCAAGCAAAAACTAGGGACATCTATGAAGGATTACATGATGTTAGTTAAGGGTTACCTCGCTCAAGCTCAAACCCATGGAGCTGATAATGATGTTGAGACACAAATAACTATGGTTTTTAAGACTCTATCTAAGGAGTTCATCCTGTTTAGAGCTTCATATAATTTGAGTAATAAACAAGATGTGACCTTAACTGAGTTAATGAAACAATTATAGGAATTTGAAAATTTGATCAGGGAAGCTCTAGCTGGTAATGAGGTGAACATGACGGCTGTATCCAGTTCCAACACCAACTCTGGGAAATGGAAAGAAGCAAAACGCTAAGAATGGGAAATCTTCTATTCCGACAAATGGCAAGGATAAGAAGAAGTAAAAGAAGAGGAACCCAAAGAAGCTAAAGCGTTTTTCCTGTAGGAAGGTCGGGCAATCAAGAAGAATTATAAGGACTTCCTAACTAAAAGAGGTAAGTATGAATTTCTAGTTGTTAAGACTTGTTTAGTTGAAGAATCAATAGGTTCATAAATTGTAGAATGACTAACCATGTTTGTGTTTCTCAGGGTCAAGGAAACAAGAAGTCTGCTACATGAGAACTTCATGTTATAGATGGGCAATGGATCCTTCATGCTGGCTGAGTAGTGGGAGACAAGTTGGAAAAATAGTACGCAGTGGTGTTTTTAAAATTTTTCTATATATCAAAGTATTTTCCAAGACACAAGTTTGACATAGTATATGAACAAATTAACCAAATCTTACTAACCTTTGAATGTCGAAGAACTCCCGCAATCTGCAAAGAGAACTAATGATCTAGAAGAGCCTCAATCAACTGGTCTTCTTTGCTATTCTCTAGCCACGATCGGAGTGAATGTGGGCTCACGTTGTTCAGCCTTTCCACCAGGTGACTCTCCTTCCAACTAGTAGAGAAATAGCCAAAGCTATAATTTGTGATTTGTGAATGATAGCCTTCCGGAGAGTTTCAAAGTCTCACTGATAGAGTCTCATTCTAGATTTCTCAATTGATCTAAACAATAAAGAGACTCACTCCCCTTAATATAGAGGTTGGGCCCAAGAGTCAGTCCTTATCAGATAAGGCCTTAAATTCGAATCAGAATCAAATTCGAAGCAATATTTAATAAAATCCACATGGAAATGTGTGATCTTTTTATCGCTTGGTCGACAGGCCGAACTGGTAGATCGACCTACAGAACCTCCTCAAGTAGTAGGCCGAACTTAAAGATCGGCCTGTTGAATCTTCGATAAAAGATTCCTGCGAATCTTTATTTCCCACCATAGATTCTTAGAATAAAGCCTCAGTTTTAATTTAAATAACCAAATCAAGAAGTTTTCTGATTAAAGCAGTCATATCTAGATAATCTGTAAGAAAATAAATATTCTTGATAATTCAAAAAGTTTATCTCGAATTAATTCAAAATTAATCCAACAGATAAACAGATATGAATTATCTGATCCTAATAATTCAACACATTTATCTTAAATTAATTTTATCACAAAATTAATTCAATCGATAAACAAACATGAATTATCTGATTTTACTAAATTTTAGCCAATCTGATAAATCTGACACATAAGTGACCAATTATTGGAAAAGCATGCCGTATCATTACGAGATTTTTGTTAGCTAGTAAAGGGGACTAAATGGACCTATATAGTTCAAGCTCTCAATAATTATGAAACCCAATATCCCAGATATATATTTCATATTTATCAACTCCAACGCTACTCCACTAAAGGCATAGAGTTGCACTCTCAAACTATATAGAATTACAAAGCCCGTATAGTTAAGTCTCCATGACATATCATAATGTATTATATTCCTATAGGATTATCCATAATCGGCTTAAGCACAAGTTTTGTCCTACCTTTTCGATTGTTTTTATCTTACGTTTCATTATCTCACTATCGGAAAACTTACCATCCAAAGACAGTATACCATTCGGTTACACCTATGGATCAAATAGTTGAGCGCTTCAGTTTTCTAATTATAGGATAACGCATATAAAAGGATATCACTACTTTTAAAGAGGAGCTATGGATTCCATATCTATGAATAACAAATCTATGTTATCAAGAGTTATGCCTCCAACGTACCAACATGCGTACCACTATTAAAATGTGGATGTCACCTTTTGATACATTAAAAGACATAAGTCAAAACAACGGGCCCATTATTCATCTCAAGATTAAGATATAATACAAATGATTATTTAAAGTCGATCGATTTTGCCAAACAAAATTATTAATCTAAAAAAATTCACTTTATGTCCCGATCCAACACATCGTCACCTATGACAATGTGCCAATGTTTCTATCCGCGGAGTCCATCTTTGATAGTCAAGACAAACCATCTCCCATCAAGGATATAGACAACATAACAATCTTTATATAAATAAAGCACCCGACTTTATTCCTTCAATTGCGTATCTTATGATTTAGACTGTCACCTTAAGAATTGTGTCTTCCGCATTATCTGTCCATCATATGCCCAATTCTTAAAGGTTTAGAATGACAGTCTCAGACTTTTGTTTACTTAACATATATTCAACAAATATGAACATAAAGAGGACAAGATCTAGTATATAAATAATAAATAAATTCTTTATGGATAAAAATATCTCTAAAAACATATTACATTTTTACTCCTTAGGGCATACTCATCTAACAATCTCCCACTTGCACTAAGTGAGTAAATTTGACAAATCTCGCATCCCCATAGCTTCCATATGCCTCTCGAAGACTCCCCAGTAAGTGTTTTCGTGAATGGATTAGCTAAATTGTCCTCTGACTTGATTTTACACACTGTGGCGTGCCTGCCCTCGACGAAGTCCTTTATCACATGATACTTTCGATCAACATGCTTACTCTTCTTGTGAAATCTTGGTTCCTTAGTATTAGCTACCACCGCACTATTATTACAATATAGCAATACCACCTTATCTATACCAGAAACTACCTCAAGATCCCCAAGGAACTTGTAGAGTCACACTACTTCTTTCGAAGCATCACTAACTACTATATACTCGGCCTCCATCATTGAATCTGAAGTTCAATCTTGCTTCACACTTCTCCAACTGATGGCACCGTCGCCTAGAGTAAACACAAAACCAGAAGTCGATCTCCTAGAATCCAGACAAGATTGAAAATTGAGTCAGTATATCCTAGAGGAGTTAAGTCCTCATCCGAATATATAAGCATATACCCTCGAGTCCTTCTTAGGTACTTCAAATTATGCTTTACCACAACTTAGTGGTTCAGTTTTGGATCTGCCTAAAATCGACTCATAATCCCGACCGCATAACAAATATCTGGTCATGTGTAAAACATGGCATACATGAGACTACCCACTGCCGAAGCATGAGGCACCTTCTTCATGTATTCTTTTTTTTCCTCAGAGTTTGGAGAGTCATTCTTAGCAAGAGTAATTCTAGACTTAGATGGTTACCCACTTTTCTTGGAATCTTGCATTGCAAACCTTTGAGAATCTTTTCTATGTAGCAAGCATGAGACAAAGCTATCATTTTGTTCTTTCTATCCTGAAAAATTTGGATATCGAGAACAAAATTAGCCTTACCCAAGTCCTTCATGTCAAACTACTTGGTCAGCCATAATTTGTCCGATGACAATGCCCCAACATCATTGCCAATTAGCATAATGTCATTTACATAGAATAGTAGAAAAACTACCTTTCCATCCTTAATGTGTTTGTACACATATATTTCATCGACATTTTCTGAGAACCTATAAGTCTTGATCACTTGATCAAATCTTATGTTCCAGGAACGGGAAGCTTGCTTAAGTTCATATATTGACTTTAGCAGCTTACAAAGCTTACCCTCTTGACCCTTGACCTTGAACCTGTTTGGTTGTCCCACATAAATGGACTCATCAAGATAGCCATTTAGAAAAATAGTCTTGACATTCATATGCCAAATCTCGTAATCGAGAGCAACAGCTATAGACAAGAGAATTCGAATGGACTTAAGCATGGCTACAGGCGAAAAGGTTTCCTAGTGATCGATTCCTCCCTTTTGTGTGTAACCCTTAGCTACTAGTCTAGCTTTAAAGGTTTTGACCTTTCCATCCACTCCTCTTTTCCTCTTGTAGATCCATTTACACCATATGGGTTTTATCGCTTTGGGAAGATCCGTAAGCTCCTAGACCCGATTAGTCTCCATAGACTTCATCTCTATGTTCATGGCCTCTGTCTAGAGTTTCGAATCAACATCCTCCATAGCCTTTGCGTAAGCATAAGGATCCCTGCCATGTTCATCCAGTTCAGCCAAGAAGACCTCACCATTGAACATATACCTCTCGGGTTGACACCTGATCCTCCCACTATGTCGACCCTTAGGCAGTTGTTCAGGTTCATTTGGTTTTTCTACACCTATTGGAGTGGTTTCTACCAGAACCCCTAGAGTGATTGGAGCACTCCTTAACTCTTTAAGCACCACTTTGCTTCGAGGCTCAAAGTCGTCAATGTAACTCTCCTCAAAGAAAGTTGCATAAGTTGAAACCATGACTTTATTTTCCTTTAGGTTATAAAAATAACCCCCTTTAGTCCCATTTTGGATATCCTACAAACATGCAAACTTCTGAATGTGCTTCCAACTTATTCGCATCTTTAAACAAGACATGAGCCGGACATCCCTATATGCAAATATGGTTTAAGGATGTCTTCTTGCTCGTCCACAACTTGTGAGGAGTTTTAGGGATCGATTTTGAAGGCACATTGTTCAAAAGATAACATGCAGTTTGTAGTACATATCCCCGAAAGGATAAAGGCAATGATGAATAACTTATCATGGACCTGACCATGTCCAATAAAGTCTTATTTCTTCTCTCTGCTATGCCATTCTACTGCAGAGTGCTCGGTGCAGTTAAATGGGATAATATCCCATTCTTTAATAAGTGTCCTAAGAACTCATCAGAAATGTATTCTCTACCTCGATCGGATTGAAGTGTTTTTATGGGTTTACCCAATTGCTCTTCCACTTCAGCTCGAAACTCCCTGAACTTGTCAAAAGTTTCGCTTTTGTGGTGCATTAGGTACACATACCCATACCTTGAGTAATCGTCAATAAAAGTGATGAAGTACTCATTCCCTCCTCATGCCCGGATGTTCATCGATCCACAAACATCACTATGCACAAGTTCTAGAACCCTTTCGGCCCTATTGCCCTTAGGCCCGAATGGTCTTTTGGTTATTTTACCCTCCAAACAAGATTCACATTGAGGTATAGATTTTACCTTTTAGTGACTTAAAGATCCATCCCTTACTAACCTGTAAATCCTATTCAAGTTAATATGACCAAGGCACAAATGCCAAAGATAAGTTTTATTAGCATAAGAAGTTTTAAGTCTTTTAGAGTTATTATCATACATCTAAGCATTAAGTAGTAAGTCTATCTTAGGTTTGATAATATAGATTATTTTACATCCATCAAGAAAAGATAAAAGATTTGTTTTTACGAATCACCAGTTTATTATTAAAAGAAACCAAATAGGAGTCTTTAAATAAACAAGCTATAGAAATTAAATTCCTCTTAAATTTAGGAACATAAAAACAATCTTGCAAAATTAAATTCCTATAATTATCAAAATAAAGACGGACGTCTCCCACTGCTTCAGTTAAGACCAAGGATCCATCACCCATTCAAAGCATAAAGTCTTCATGAAGCAGACTTCTCGTTTCTTTGAACCCCTATAGAGAAACAAAAACATGATTAGTTGCACCGAAATCTATGACCTAAATGTCACTGGATTCCTTAACCAAACAAGTTTCTAAATACAGAAGATCACATCTACCTCCTCGAGAAATGAAGTCCTTGCAATTCTTTTTAATGTGCCCAACCTTCCCACAGACGAAGCACTTAAGCTTCTTTGGGTTCTTCATCTTCTTCTTCTTGCTCTTGTTGTTAGCAGGAACAGAAGACTTCCTATTCTTGGCCCGTTGCTTTTTTCCATTCCCAAGGTTAGGGTTGGAACCAAAAGTAGCCGCCAAGTTGGCTTCGCCACCAGCAGGAGATTCCCTAATCAGTAGTTCAACTCTTGTAACTGTTTCATCAACTTTGTTAAGGTCATATCCCGCCTATTGCTCAAATTGAAAGTAGCTCTAAATGAGATAAATTCCTTAGACAGAGTCTCAGAGACCATAGTCGTCTAAGTTTCAGCATCGATGTGAGCTCCATTGGTTTTTGCCTCAGTGAGATAACTCATGACCAACATTATGTGCTCCTTTACAGATGTCGCCGGTCTCTACTTACAAATTAAGAGTTTCCAAAGCGCCCCTTGCCACTTAGTTAAGGCTTGGCCTCCAAACATGTCTTCCAAATTTTCTAAGATCTGCTTAGCAGTCTCATAGTCCTTATGTTGAGCATGTAGCACATTGTTCATGCTAGTCATAACATATCAGCTAGCCTGATCATTTGCATCTTTCCAACAATCATATGCTTGGACATGATCATTGGTGGAATCTCTTATAGGCTCGGGAGGATAAGGGGTTGTCAGTACAAATTTTAGTTTCTCAAAGGATAGAAGGATGTTTAGGTTCAATTTTCAATTATTATAATTCTCTCCAGTTAATTGGTTTTTGTCAAGTATCGATGATAAAAGCGTTTTTAGACATTTTAATCTACAATAAAGAATTATATACTAAACATGAGCAAACATAGCATAATAATTTAGTAAGATAACACAATCATGTGAAAACATACAAATGTGTTTATGTGTCAAAACCTTGAAAATATTACAACCTTACAATGATAATTTCTAACTCAAAATTCAACAAGCTCCTAGGGGAGTCATGCCAAATTCAATCAGGAACACGGATCCCCTCCTGATTAATATATTGCATCCAAGACCCGTATGATCCAACATATATTAATAATAGTTTCTATGGTCATTAATTTTATTAATAGAGCTCCTAGGGGAGGTTAATAATAAAATTAACATGAGTGTATAACCTTCGTTTCAATATTTTATCTATGATTTATAATTACCACCTAGGGATATGCAATTATAAATCATGCTAAAATACCTTATCTTCTCAAAGATCCAACCTGATACATAATGAAGTCCCTTCCTAAGAGTTAGAACCACCATGTGCTACCTATGGACCAACGATAGAGGCCTTAGGTCCTCTCTTCTAAAACCTTCCCCCACTCAATCTTTTGAAATCAAGGTTTTATTTTAAAACATGCATGAACAATTTTTAATTGAGCGGCACTCCCTATTCTATATGTCATGTTATCAATATACATGGCAAATCATATTATAATGCAGACAAGCAAAGCTAAAAGCAAAATAATAATAAATATCCATAATATTATGGTTCCACCCTAGAAATTAGAAAATAAAAATTATAAAAGAATAATCGAAACATATTATCTATTCTTCATCATTGAATCCTGAAGCTGTATCCTTCTTCATGTAATGCCTATCTTCAAGTCTTCAATCCCCTATAGATCGAATACTCTATATTTTCGGTCATATCCACAGTTTAATGTTTCTTAGAATTGTCCCAAAAATAAAATTAAAACTACATCAAAAACTGCACTTTTTTGGAAAAATTTTTAGCTCTCTATCGGCAGGTTGATCTATACAGATCGACTTGCCAGTCATGACCCTCTGGCCTGCCGATCTTTTTCAAGTCGGCCTACCGGGCATGATAGTTTGGCCTGCTGCCAGAGCCACCAAATTTTTGCTCCATGGACGGCCTGTCGAACCTACGATTCAGCCTACCGATCATAGAGGTTCGGCATGCCAACTGAGCAAAGATTGCCCTTTTTCAAAACATACAATTTTTAATACAATTCATCAATTTTATTTTCAAAAATTCAAAAACATAAAATTAGAAACTCATGAAATACCTAAGAACACCATCATCCATCTTCTAAATCTGTTTTCTCCGAATGTTTATTTAATTACAAAGTTCTTACAAATTTAAAATTAAATAATAATTCCTAGACGGAGATGATAGTCTGCTATTTAATTACATGAAAAATCTAGATACACATTTTAAACTCTAAGGAACCATAATCGATATAAATTAATTAATTAATAAATAATTAAATAACAATTTAATCAACCATAATTAATTAATAAACATTCACCATATAATCCATGACAACATAAAAATATATAGAAACCTAGAGTACCAACTCTCTATAAATTAAATTCATGCATAGAAGAGATAAAAATCACATAATTTATTCATATAGTATAATCACAAACTTGCAAATTTATGTAAAAACCTTGTCTCTAATACCAATTGTTGGAAAATAGTACGTAGCGGTATTTTTAAAAATTTTTTGTATATTAGAGTATTTTCCAAAACACAAGTTTGAGATACTATAGGTAAGATCTTACTAACCTTTGAATGTCAAAGAACTCCCGCAATCCGTGAAGAGAACTAACGTTCCAGAAGAGTCTCAACCAACTAGTCCCCTTTGCTATTATCTATCCATGATTGGAGTGAGCGTGGGCTCACGTCATTAAGCCTTTCCAACAGGTGACTTTCCTTCGAATCAGTAGAGAAATACCCAAAGTTATAATTCGTGATTTATGAATGATAGCCTTCCGGGGAGTTTCAGAGTCTCACTGATAGAGTCTCACTATAGATTTCTCAAATGATCTAAATAATAAAGAGACACACTCCCTTGTATATAGAGGTTGGGCCTATGACTCAGTCCTTATCTGATAAGGCTACAAAAATTTGAATCAAAATCAAATTGAAATCAATATCTGATAAAATTCATGCGAAAATATGTGATCTTTTTATCACCTGGTCAGCAAGCTGAACTGGCAGATCGGCCTGCCGAACCTCCTTAATCGACAGGTCGAACTTAAAGATTGGCCTGCCAATCCTCCGATAAAAGATCACTACGAATCTTTATTTTCCACCTGAGATTATTATGATAGAGCCTCAGTTTTAATTCAAATAACCTAATCAAGAAGTTATCTGATTAAAACAGTCATATCTAGATAATCTCTAGAAAAATAAATATTCCTAATAATTCAACAAGTTTATCTCGAATTAATTCAAAATTAATCCAATGGATAAATAGACATGAATTATCTGATCTTGATAATTTAACAAGTTTATCTTCAATTAATTTTATCACAAAATTAATTCAATCGATAAACAAACATGAATTATCTGATTTACTGAATTTTAGCCAATTTGATAAATCTAACATAAGTCACTAATTATTAGAAAAGCACGCCGTATCATTACAGAATTTTTGTGAGTTAGCAAAGGGGACCAAATGGACTTATATAGTTCAAGCTCCCGATAATTATGAAACTCAATATCCTAGATATACATTTCATAACTATCAACTCCAACGTTATTCCCCTAAAAGCTTAGAGTTGCACTCTCGAACTATATAGAATTACAAAGCTCATATAGCTAAGTCTCCATGATATATCATAATATATCGTATGCCCATAGGATTATCCATAATTGGCTTAAGGACATGTTCTGTTCCTACCTTTTCGATTGTTTTTATCTTACATTCTATTATCTCAGCATCGAAAAACTTATCATCCAAAAACAATATACCATTTAGTTACACCTATGTGTCAAATGGTTGAACGGTCTAGTTTTTCAATTACAGAATAACGCATATAAGAGGATATCACTGCTCCTAAAAATGAGCTATAGATTCCAAATCTATGAATAATAGGTCTATGCTATCAAGAGTCATGCCTCCAATGTACTGGCATATGGTCCACTATTAAAATGTGGATGTCACCCTTTGATACATCAAAAGACATAAGTTAAAACAACGAGCCTACTATTCATCTCAAGATTAAGATACAATACAAATAATTGTCTAAAGTGAATCGATTTGACAAGACAGAATTATTAATCCAAATCAATTCACTTTATGTCCTGATCCAACACATCGTCACCTATGAGAATATGCCAATGTTTATATTCGCAGAGTCCATCTTCGATGTTCAAGACAAACCATCTCCCAACAGGAATAGAGACAACATAACAATCTTTACATGAATAAAGCATCCAACTTTATTCCCTCAATTGCGGATCTTATGATTTAGACTGTCACTTTAAGAATCGTGTCTTCCGTATAATCTTCCATCATATACCCAATTCTTAAAGGTTTAGAACGACAATCTTAGGCTTTTGTTTGCTTAACATACATTTAACAAATATGAACGTAAAGAGGATACTATTTGGTATATAGATAATAAATAAATTCTTTGTTGATAAAAATGTCTCCAAAACATATTACATTTTTACTCCTTAGGGCATGTACGTCTAACAAGACATCCATCTTTATTTTGATAGTTATAGGCATTTAATTTTGAGAGATTGTTTTTATGTTCCTAAACTTAAAAGGACTTTAATTTCTATCTTTTTTTATTTAAGGATTCTTAGTCAGTGTCTTTTAGTAATAAAGTTATGTTTCATAAAAAAAAATAATTTATCTATAGTGGATGGATCCAAAACAACTTATTATTTTATCAAACCTGAGACGGAATTACTGCTAAACACTAAGCTTAATGATAACTCTAAAAGATTTAGAACTTCTCACTCTACTAAGACTTATCTTTGATATTTACGATTAGATCATAGTAGCCTGAATTGGATTCAAAGATTAGTAAGGGATGGACCTTTAAATCATTTAAAGCTAGAATCTATATCACAATGTGAGTCATGTTTGAAGGGCAAAATGGCCAAAAGATTATTCGGGTCTAGGAGCAATTAAGTTGAAGGGGTTCTAGAACTTGTACATAGTGATGTTTGTGGTCCCTTGAACATTAAAGTATGGGAAGGGTACTAGTACTTCATCACTTTTATAGATGATTACTCGAGATGTGGGTATGTCTACCTAATGCATCATGAGAATGAAACTTTTAAAAAGTTCAAGGAATTTCGAGTTGAAGTAGAAAAGCAATTAGGTAAACCCCATAAAACCACTTCGATCAATCAAGGTAGAGAGTACCTCTCTGATGAGTTCTTAGGACATTCAATAGAGAATGGGATTTTATCCCATTTGACTGTGCTAGGCACTTCACAGCAAAATGACTTGGCTGAGAGAAGGAATAGGACTTTGAACAATGTGCGTTCAAAATCATTTCCTAAAATACCTCACGAGTTGTGGATAGGTAGAAAGACATCCTTAAACCATATTCGAATATGGAGATGTCTTGCTCATGTCCTGAACAAGGAAGTGGATAAGTTGAAAGGACATTCGGAAGCATACGTGTTTATAGGATATCCAAAAGGGACAAAAGGTGGTTATTTCTTATAATATCCACCTAATATAAGTTTAAATATGCATAACATACTGATATTAAGTGATATTACTTAATTATTTACAATTACAATCCTAAGCACATAAGGATCATATAAAAATATGAGAAAATTTGAACCTTTGAAATTCTTTATATAGCTAAAGTATAACTTTGTTTTACAAACTTAAGCTGGTTGATGTTATATTCACAATATAATACAAATTTCAAAATGAAATCATCCATATCATAACTACAACCACTACAGACATTCAAAAGGAAACAGTAGTGAAAAGTCCCAAAATAGGTCAACTTTGTCTATATACACAAGTCCACAAGTTCAAAGTAGCATCCTACTATTGATGTTGAGAATTGTCCATATCTACATCACTATAACTAAGTGAACTTATGCCCAACAAGTAGAATTAATGTGTAACATGGATGACTATGCCATGAATGATCCCATATAAGTCATGCTTTTCTTTTCTTTGGAAACTTACATTGTGCCCGTTTTGCATAAAACATAACATGTGCATGATTTTTCTCTAAGGCTTCCTATAACAGGTATGTTTCCTTCCATCAATTCCTTTGGACCATTAATGTTGTCGTGTGGCCTCCCACACTGTAAATCCCCATCGAGATAATAATAAGTCCATAGGTCTTCATCGAGACAACATATCAAAACTATAAACCTCCATCGAGACAATACAGTGAAGCAGCCTCTATCGAGACTAACTCAATTAAATATACCATCCCGTTACAAGTAACCTATAAAATCTCATAAAACTTCTTATTGTATGCTTCAACTTTTAAATTAACATTTAGGGTACAATGTCTTTAATATATAATGCATGCTTGCATAATAATCAAAATCAATACATGCTCATGTTACTTATGTTCCATAAAGTCATAACCATCATACAAACATGCACCACATTTATATTGATGCAAGTGCAATTCTACTTACCTCGTATTATGGAGTAATATAAATTATTGTTAGGGTTTTTTTCTTCAAATCTGATGTTCAATCGTTTTGAAAATATGTGTTTATTTTTCGTTATAACCCAATAAACATATACTAGTTATTTAAATGTTAAAGAGCTCATTTCAACTTTAAAATCAATCTTAAATAAAAGAACGACTAAGTCCCAACAAACATTTCATTTTTAACCTTATAGTTGCAACCATATTAAATAAGATGAAAGGTAGTGAAAACTAGAACTAAATATTCCCATTTTGAACCCCCTTAACACTTCCTTGTATTTTCTAATAAAAGTAAAAAACTTAGCTTATAAAAATATTTCTAAGAATAGCAATTTTAGTAAAACTCATAAATTCCTGTAATGTAGAGGATAAAATATCAAACATAATCCTAAAAGTCCCTTAAAGTATTAAAAAATATGACCATTGGAAACATGGCAAAACTAGTTAGTTTTAAGGGCAAAAGTGGACTTTTAGTTTCTACATGGTTTAAAACTTTTTCTAAGAATTCACGTAGTATTTCCCCATAATTTTTAACACTCCATAAAGCTTAAAATTCATCAAAACAACCTACAAACAAAAACAAAAGTCTAAGGCATTCACAAGATGACAAATCAACCCCAAATTCTCTAAAATTCACAAAATTCCAAAACTTTGCATTCTAACAATGAAATCCCTTTTTATTAGATCATTTTTCTATGATTCCTAACCTTGATAGCATTAAAATTATGCTTATTTCATGTCCCAATGTCTGTTTATACAACCAATAAAAGAAACCTAAAAATAATTCATAAATTCTCACTTTAGTGAAGCAACTTGAACTTTTCACCTCCAATTTCACTTTTCCCACTTCAAAAGGATGATACAAAGAGTTATGTCTTTCTAAGCACTTAAAATATACCCTAGAATTGTCCAAAAGAATCAGATTGTAGGTTTATCCCATCTCTTGAAAGATTGAAATCAAAACTACAAAATCAAGCTTACCTTGACTAGTTTTGGTTTTTCTCTCTTATCACCATCAAACCTTGACCAAGATGCTTGGAGATGGGTTTATCTTCTTAAACCTTAGCTGGAAATGGATTTTTCTTTAGAGGATGGTCAAACTTGAGAGAAAATGGCCTAAAATGAGCTCACCTACTTACTTAATTCCTTTTAAAGTGTACACACACCTCACTTTTACTTAATACTTAAGTATTCTCATATTAGCCTGATTAGTATCTCCCTTTTGGAGCTTAGTCACTAGCTATTTTGTGTATAAAATACTCATACATAACCCTAAATAAAAGCTAAGTCATAGCCACCTATTTGACTTACTAACTTAGATGTACTCACTCATACCAAAATTTTAGTACATAGAAAATACTAGTTTCTAAACTTTGATAGTTTTTCACAAAAACTAAGCCAAAATTTCTAAATCTTTTTCAAATACACTCAAACATTGGATAACATGATTCATTACTTAATTCCAACTTGTTGAAACCCTAATTGAGTCTATAAACATAAATACCAAAAAGGTCACTTATTTAGGGTTTCAAGGTAAACTTACCACCAAAACACATGTCATCCTCTTATAAGAGACTTTGTATCAATCTTAATAACATTCTATGATATTCCTTATTTGTCATAAAGTCTCATTTAATCATTATTCCGAACACATACATAACTTTACTTTACATAAAATGACATTTTCACATAAATAGCCTAAAACCATCATTGAACTCCTAATTTCAACTCATCTATTATAATTATATATAAAACACTATTCAAATTCACTTTTCTATTTTTTTTCTAAATCGGATCCATTTTTAGGAAATCCTAAGTCATTTAGCTATACATTCAAATGAAATTGTACAAAACATACTTTGGAAATGATATATGCTACAAATATAATCAAACACATCTCAAATGATTATGAAATATTATATAATGCAATGAATTTCATGAAATCATACAATGCATTGGCCAACAAATACATGAGAATACCGAGCATCACATTTCCATAACCTAAAAAAAAAAAAAAAACAAAGTTGTGGTTTCTACAAATGCGACTTTCCTTAAGGAAAGTTATATGAATGGCTTTAAGCCTCAAAGTAAAGTAGTACTCGAGGAGATGGTGAGTGATTCGATCGCTCTAGTGGTTTTCAGTAGAAACCAATCCAATTAGTGTGAAAAAACCAGCAAAACAACAACCTAGGGAGCTTTAGCATGGTAGGAGGATCAAATGTCAACTAGAAAGATATATGTTTGATGGTGAAGCTTACTTGGCTGAACCGGTTAAATATGACAAGGATCCTTATACTTACAAAATGGCCATGAAGGATGTTGATTCAAAGCTCTAGACAGAAGCTATGAATGCTAAAATAAAGTCTATAAAGAATATTCAAGTCTGGGAACTTGTAGACTTTATCGAAGTGGTAAAACTCATAGGGTGTAAGTCGGTCTATAAGAGAAAGAGAGGAGAAGATGGAAAATTTGAAACCTATAAGGCTAGACTGGTAGCAAAAGAAAACATACAAAAAGAAGGAATGAAGTATGAGGAAACATTTTCGTCTGTAGCCATGCTTAAGTCTATTTGCATTCTCTTGTCCATTGCTGCTGTTCTTGATTATAAGATTTGGCAAATAGATGTCAAGATGACTTTCTTGAATGGCCATCTTGATGAAACCATATACATGTAAAATCAAATGGGTTCAAAGCTAAAGGGTCAAGAGAATAAAATCTATAAGTTAGTAAAGTCTATTTAAAGACTTAAGCAAGCTTCTTGCTCTGAGAACCTAAGATTTGATCAAGTGATCAAGCTCTATGGGTTCGAACAAAATGTGGACAAACTATGTGTTTACAAACATATTAAGGATAGGAAAGTAATGTTTCTTCTACTCTATGCAGTTGACATTCTACTTATTGACAATGATGTTGGTGCATTGTCATTGATCAAAGTTTGAGTGATTAAGCAGTTTGACATGAAGGATTTGGATGAGGACAATTATGTTCTGAGTATTCAAATCTTTCGAGATAGGAAGACTAAGATAATAGCTTTTTCTCAAGCTTCATATTCTCGAGAAGTATGCAATGCAGAATTGTAAGAAAGTTAAGCAGCCATCTAGATCTGAAATTACTCTTTCTAAGAAAGACTGTCCAAAGTCTGATAAAGAAAGAGAATGCCATGAAGAATGTATCTTAAGATTTGATAATAGGTAGTCTCATGTATGCTATGCTTTGCACACGACTTGATATATGTTATGCAGTTGGGATAGTGAGTCGATTTGTATCGGATCCAAGACCGAACCATTGGGTTGCGGTCAAGCATATTTTTAATTACCTGAGAAACTAAAGGTTATATGCTAGTGTATTCTGGTGAGGATCTAACACCTCTTGGATACACTAATTTGGATTTTTAATCTTGTCTAAATTTAAGAAGATTGACTTTGGGGTCTTTGTTTACTCCAGATGGAGGGGCCATCTGTTAGTGATGTACCCTAGGCCAATTATGTAATGACTATATATTGACTTCGTTACATTTGCATTTTATTAATAAAAAGGCATTTTCATTATTGTTTTTTATTCTAATTCCATGAATAGTTATTTCTGCCTAAGGTTATCAAGTATGTAACTTGATAGGAAAACTCTTAGGTGAAAATTGAATTATATTCTAAATTATCCTTAGTCGATCATTATTATTGGGATAATAATGAATGAAGACTAGTATGAGTTTGACTGATGATTATGGTTTACTAATCATGTGTATAAGATACTAAGTCAACTCATAGATACATATTTGAGAAATGATGTATTTTTATTGACCCACTATGAGAATACTGCATGGATAATTGTCATAAGTAATTCTCATCACAACAGTATTATCCTAGTCCTCTGTCCTGAAATCATCATGGTTTTCGACATGACAAGTTCTATATTTTGACACAATCTAATATTATCTTTAACAGGATGATGGAATGGATTGTTGTTAGATATAAAGTGAATCATGTGAGGAATATGAGTGATTAAGAAGAAATTTGTCCTTCATTTATTATGAGAAAGATATCTATGGACCCCTCGATAAGCTAGACTGAAGTAAAATGTATGACCATACTAGAATGAATTGATAAGGGTTATCAATATCAGTCTACTTAAGATCGAGAAACAATATGGTTGAATAGTATAAGGATGACATAAACCATGCCTTATGTTCAATCAAGGTATCTAGTGACAAAAGGATTTTAATACTTATTATGGATTAGGTTATGTCGGATTATTGACATTCGCATAACTTAGATAATTATAATGTCTTGCTAGAGGCCGCTTATGATTTGTGGGTCAGAAACAGAATTTCAAGCCCACTACCAACGTTATGTGAACCTATAGGGTCGCACACTTAGAACAGACCAAAAACAAATTTTAGGTTTATTGTGTCTAGGTTCAATTAACCTAATAATGTTCAGATTCGATGTACTAGATATGTCTAGGTTCATTGAATCTGACATTATCTAGATTCTCTGAATCATATTCGAATTACTGACATCATCTAGATTCTCTAAATCATATTTAGATTACTGACATTATCTAGATTCTCTGAATCATATTCGAACTACAGTTTACCCTAGTTAACATCTGACTCTTTTTCGAAGTCAATATATATATATATGTGTGTGTGTGTGTTTTAGGGTTTCTAGCTGAATTAAGAAGAAAGAAGGCGTTCTGTTATTCTAAAACATGAGAACATTAAAAACCCTAAAATTAGAGATAGAGTCATTTAACGAAAAGGAGAGGGTGATAGCACACCAATTTATTTTTAAGAGAGTCTGTTCTTATGGATACCTGTAGAGGACGTTGCTCTAAGTAACAACATCTGAATCAGATCTTGAATACAAAAAGCTCAAGTTAGGGTGTCACCGGAGTGAACCCACTCTCTTCCTTCTAGAAATCTTGCCCTTTTTTGTTATCCGGGTAAGATTTATGACTTTTTTATCAATCTAATCAAATTGCATGGATCCTACGAGGGTTTTGTGAGAATTAATTTTAATTTTTTGCTGTATATTTGAATCACAAAATCCAACAAATCCTAACACCATCATCATTTGGAGAAGTGTCAAGCAAGATTACACTTCAGATTCAACGATGGAGGCCAAGTATATGGTTGCCAGTGAAGCTTTGAAAGAAGCTTTATTGCTCCATAAGTCCCTTGGAGTTCTTGAGGTAGTCCCTAGCATGGATAAGCTGATAACTTTGTATTGTGATAACTTTGCACAATAGCCAATGTCTAGGAACCAAGATTTTACAAGAAAAGTAAGCACATACATCAGAAGTATCATGTGACAAAAGATTTCGTAGAGAATGGGCATGTCATAGTATGCAAGATCAAAACTGAGGACAATATTTTTGATCCTTTCACGAAGACACTACCAACAAGGACCTTCAAGAAGCGTGTAGAGGCTACGGGAATGCAAAACGTGTTACATTTACTCACTTAGGGCAAGTGGTATCAGACATATATGCCCTAAGGAGTAAAAATGTAATATGTTTTTAGAGATATTTTTATCAATAAAGAATTTATTTATTATTTATATACTAAATCTTGTCCTCTTTACGTTCATATTTGTTGAATGTATATTAAGCAAACAAAAGTCTGAGATTCTCGGTCTAAATCTTTAAGAATTGGGCACATGATGGACAGATTATGTAGAAGTCACGATTCTTAAGGTGACAGTATAAATCATAAGATCCTCACTCTAGGGAATAAAGTTGGGCATTTTATTCATGCTAAGATTGTTATATTGTCTATATCCCTAACGAAAAATGGTTTATTTTGACCATCAGAGGTCGACTCTGTGAATAGAAACATTGGCACATTGTCATAGGTGACGAAGTGTTGGATCGGGACATAAAGTGAATTGATTTAGATTAATAATTCTGTCTCGGTAAATCGATTCATGTTAGACAATTATATGTATTGTATCTTAATCTTGAGATGAATAGTGAGCTTGTTATTTTGACTTATATCTTTTGATGTACCAAAGGGTGATATCCACATTTTAATAGTAGTATGCATACTGGTGTGTTAGAAGCATGATTCTTGATAGCGTAAACCTATTATTCATAGATATGAAATCTATAGCCCCTCTTTAGGAGTAGTTGATATCCTTTTATATGTGTTATCCTGTAATTGAAAAACTAGAGCGCTCAACCATTTGGATACATAGGTGTAACCGAATGGTATACTATCTTTGGATAGTAAGTTTTTCGATGGTAATATAACGGAACGTAAGAGAAAATAATCAGGAAGGTAAGACAGAACTTGTCCTTAAGCCGATTATGAATAATCCTATGGGGATACGATACATTATGATATGTCATGGAGACTCAGGTATGCGGGCTTCGTAATTCTATATAGTTCAAAAGTGCAACTCTGAGCTTTTAGTAGAGTAACGTTGGAGTTGATAATTATGAAATGTATATCTGGGATATTGAGTTTCATAATTATCAGGAGCTTGAACTACATAGTCCATTAGGTCCCCTTGCTAGCTCATAAAAATCCTGTAATGATACAGCATGCTTTTCTAATAATTGGTGACTTGTGTCAAATTATCAGATTGGCTGAAAATTTGATAGGATCAGATAATTCATGTCTGTTTATCGGTTGAATCAATTTTGTGAAAATTAATTTAAGATAAAATTGTTGAATTATCAAGATCAGATAATTCATTTCTGTTTATTGGTTAGATTAATTTTGAATTAATTCAACATAAACTCGTTGAATTATCATGAATATTTATTTTCCTAGAGATTATCTAGATATCACTGTTTTAATTAGATAATTTCTCTATTGGGTTATTTGAGTTAAAACTGAGGCTCTATCCTAAGAATTTCAAGTGAAAAATAAGGATTTGCTGGGATCATTTATCATAAGTTTGGTCGACTGATCTTTAAGTTCGGCCTGCCGATGGAGTAAGTTCAACATACTGATCTGCCAGTTCAGCATGTCAACCGAGCGATAAATAAATCACACGTTTTCATGCAGATTTTATTAGATATTGATCATGATTTGATTCTGATTTAAATTTTGAGGCCTTCTCTGATGAGGACTGACTCCTAGGCCCAACCTTTATAAATAGGGGGTGAGTCTCATAGTTAATTAGATCAATTGAAAGATTAAGAGTGAGACTCTGTAACTTCTTGAGAGCTATTGTTTAAACATTACGAACTATAGCTTTGGGTTTTGTCAATTGGTTGGAAGGAGAGTCACTGGGGAAAGGCTGAACGACATGCACCCACATGCACTCTGATCGTGGATAGAGAATATCAAAAAAGACTTGTTGGTTGAGGCTCTTTTGAAATATTATACTCTTCACGGACTACGGGAGCTTTTCTGTATTTACGAGGTTAGTAAGATCTAGTTAATTTATGCATATAGTATATCAAACTTGTGTTTTGAAAAATACTCTGGTATAAAAAAATTTTAAAATTCCGCGGCGTACTGTTTTTTCAACAAGTGGGAGATTGTTAGACTAGGTGCTCTAAGTATTAAATGATATAAATATTTAAGACATTTAATCAATAAAGTGTTTATTTTCATGTATCAAATGTTGTCATCTTTATGTTTATTTATGTTGAATGTATGATAACCAAACAAAAGTCCGAGACTGTCAACCTAAATCATTAAGATTGTGCATATGTTGGACAGATTATGCAGAAGACATGAAACTAATAGTGATGTCTAAATATAAAAGATCTGTAACTAAGAGAATAAAGTTGGACGCTTTATTTATGTTAAGATTGTTATGTTGTCTACATCCGTAAAAAGAGATGACTTGTCTTGGTCATCGGAGTGAGAGTTCGCAAATAGAGACATTGATGTATTATTATTGGTGACGATATATTGGATCGGGACTATAAATAAATTGATTTGATTAATAATTCTATTTAAATAAATCAATTCGCTTTAGACAATCATATGTATTACATCTTAATCCTGAAATGAATCAATGAGTCTGTATTCTTGACTTGTGTCTTTTGATATACCTAAGGTTGACATCCTGAATTATATGAAGGTACATTGGTATATTGAAGACATGACTCTTGATTGACGTAGGCTTATTATTCATAGATATAGAATCCAAAGCTCTTTTGTAGTATTAATGATATTCTCTTATAAATAATATCCTATAATTAAAAACTAAAGCGCTCAATCATGTGAATACATATGTGTAACTAAATGGTATACTATTTATATTGGTTATGAATAGTAAATTTTTCAATCATGAAATAATGAAACATAAGATAAATATAATTGGGAAGGTAAAATGAAATTTATCCATAAGCCGATTCTGAATATCCTATGGGGATGTTATACATAATGATATGTCATGCATAATAACCTTATTGGAGTTTCATAATTTATATATAGTTCAAGAGTGTAGCTTTAAACTTTTAGTGGAATAGCTTTAGAGTTGATAATTCTAAAATATATGTGTCAATGATATGTTTTTTATAATTATAGGAACTTGATCTATATATATCCATCGAGTCCCCTTTGTTCGCTTATAATATTTCCTATAAGAATACGATTTGTTTTTCCTATAGATTGGTAACTTATGTTATTTATTAGATTGACTAAAATTTAATTGATTGGATTTAATAATTCATATTAGCTAATTGGTTGAATTAATTTTATGAATTAATTCGAAATAAACATGTTGAATTATTTTAATAAGATTTTATTTATATGAGATTATCTATATATAACTGTTTTAATAAGATAATTGCTCTATTGGGTTATTTGAATTAAATCAAAGGTTATATGATAGATACCCGAGTCAAATAAAGTAGAGTTTATCCAACCTGTTCAAATCAGGTGAATTAGATAACTTTGAGAAGTTGAAAAATGCGTTTGTCGGGTCAGCTTTGACCATGCAGTTGACTGCAACCGCCATACATAGGGGCAATCAACTGTCCTTGGCTTTTTCAACAAATGTGTTTCACGTGTTTTCACCTTGGGATTGGACTCAAACTCGAATTCTAAAGTCTAATATGATAAAGAGTCACTCAAATCTGACCTTTATATAAAGGGAATAATTTTCTATTGTTTTAGAGTAGAGTGTTTTGCTAGAAAGATTCTAAAACTCCCATAGAGCTATTGTTCAACATCCTGAACCTTAGCTCTTCGTTTTCTCATGTGATTGGAAAGAGAGGTTACTTGTGGAAAGATTGAACAATGTATGACCATCCGTATTCCGATCGTAGAAAGAGAATAGCAAAAAAGTCCAGTTGATTAAGGCTCTTCCAGTAAAAATTTTCTCGTAGCAATTCCTGCAGTTTTTCGGTCTACTGAGAGGTTTAAAAGATCTTTTATTAATTTATATACATAGCGCGTCCAATTTGTTTTGGGAAAACATTTTAACTAAAAATTTTTAAAATTTGCTGCGTACTCATTTTCTAACATCCTACACAGACAAGGGCTCAAACTTACAGGAGTCAGTAGTGACATATACCTTAGGCTTGAAGATTCTATCCTTAGACCGAGTTACAATGGGGTGTTTATTGCCAGAAGTTTGTGTCAGGTGTTGGCAAGTTGGACCGATAGGTTTTATGAGAGATGGTTGAGGAAAAGTTGAGGACGAAATATTAGGACTAGAAGAATTTGAAGGCATGGCTGATTTAGGAGCAGATTCTAAAGAGATTTCTTGATGAGAGAGATTAGAGGCGTCAATGGAGTTTGAGGAAGGAGCTGAGTTATTAATCAATAAATTAGATTTAGAGTGATTTGAGTGTTCAGGACGTGATTCTTGGCTGGTGACGGAGATTGGAAGAGTGAGGATGTGGAGGGAGGATCCACGGTTGAGAAGTCAGGAAGTGAATCATTGGCTTGATGTTTGCAGTGAAAGTGAGATTCATCAAACACAACATGTCTAGAAATATAGATTCGGCCATCAATACTTAGACATTTACTTGTGTGGGCTACTATATCCAAGAAATGTTCACGTTGTTTATCAAAATTGAAGTTTGTGTGTTATAAACAAAGATAGCAAGCACATTCAAAGATTTTCATAGTTGAATAATCGGGGTTTACCTTAAAAGAGCTTCTCTAAGGGATTAGCACCATGAAGGACGGGTGTTGGTAGGTCATTGATCAAGTATCCAGCCATGGCGAAGGCATCATCCCGAAATTTGAGTGGAAGTGAGGCTTGCGCTAAGAGAGTTAATCCTTGTTCCACAATATGACTCTGTTTCTGTTCAACAATGTCATTCTGTTCTGATGTGTGTGGACATGACAATCTATGTGTGATTATTTGGGACTAAAAGAATTTAGAAAGGGATCTAAACTCACCCCCCAATTGGTTTAAACACTTTGGATTTTCTTATTGAGAGGAAGGTCAACTTGAGATTTAAAGTAGAGAAAAATTTGGTAAACTTCAGATTTATTCTTCAAAAAATAAATCCAAGTATATCGAGTACAGGCATCAATCAAACCAACATTTTATCCAAAACCATTGGTTGAGAGCGTGTGAGCTACACCCCGTAAATAAGAAGAAATTAGTTGCAGGGGTTCGGTGTATTCAGTTTGAGACAATGGAAACGACAAATTATGACTTTTTCCCATTTGACAAGCTGAGCAAAAAGATGGAATTTCATTCATTGGAATAGAGACATTACAAAAGGGTAAAACTTTCTTCACTACAGGAAAATCCGGATGGCCAACTCTTTTGTACCACGTCTAAAATAGTGATTTTTGAAGAACTAGAACTATGAGTACATGATTCTTGATTTCTAACATTTTCAACTGACTTTCCTAAATTACTGGATAACACAGGGACACTAGAACTAAACTTGGAAGGAGTATATTGAAGATGACCACGGCTGAGAGGGTTGGTTGTTTTGGAGAGTTGAAAATAGCAGTCCCTCATGGATCCTCCCTTGAAGCAGCACTGCACCCGTTACTTGGTCCATCACAAAACAATGAGAAGAGTGAAATTCAAAAAAGACATTGTTGTCCTTGCAATACTGATTTACACTGAGAAGATTTCGTGTGATTTATGAATCAGGTTTTTTAGAGAAAAAACTCTGGCAAGAAAAAGAGCTAGAAAGGTTAGATGGTCCTATGTAAAAGGTAGCCAAACCTGCACCATTTCCTATTAGTAATTTACTTGCTCCATGGTATTTGAATCCCAAGCTTAGATTGTTCACGTCATAAGTCATGCGATTTGTAGCTCCTGAGTTCGGGAACCACGAGTTGTCGGTGAGCAGGTCCGATTGCATCACATTGAGCTTGGCATTTTTGGTTGTTGGTGCATTTTTGTTGAAGCTTGTGGAATTGTTGGAGAAGCATGTGAAGTTGGGATCAAAGCCATAGTGACATTTCTGCGCTGTGTGACTGACATATCCACAGAGTTGACACTATGGTCGACTATTTCCACACCAAGAGCCACCACCACAATGGTTCTGACGGCCTTTTTCGCGATTGGTTTAGGAATTTTGGCTTTGAAGGCTACTCTAAGTTACGTTCGAGTATTTTTCACCAGGTGTTTGAGAAAATTTCTTGCTGAAAATTCCCTTCCTTGGTTTTTTTGTTAGGCAAAATTGGCTGAGAGAGTGGTTCCTACAATGTTGGTCGTGTATGTTCGATTTTTCCTTCATGGGCCAGAAGTGCGCTCACATCCGACAAGTTGTAGTTGTTGGCTTGAGAAGTAACTGCCATGACCATTGGGTCATATTCCAGACCAACTCCGGTCAGCACATGGAGAATCTGGCCTTCTTCCGAGATCGGATAGCCTGTGGCTGTGACAATATCAGTGAACATCTTCATTTTTCTAAGATATTTATGCTCAAACCACCTTTTTTCTAGAATTGGTGTTGGAGCTTGAACTGCATGCTTCTTGCTTTGCACTTTGTAGAGAAAACTTTGGTTGCTCTTTCCCAAACTTGGTAAGAAATGATGCAACCAACCATTTGAGACTGAAACCGTTCGTTCATGGACGCAAAGAGCCAAGAAAATGGTAGTTGATCCTGTCTTTCCCAAGCGACATATTCTGGGTTGACAAAGCCTGGTCATCCGTCAACGGACAGAGTGAGAAGCAAAGGCAGCATACCATGTAAGATTGTTGTCACCATTTAGACAGACCATGCTCTCTTAATTCGTCGGATTTACTATTTGAATGGTAGGTGTGGAGGCTGGGTAAGGCGTGTTTGAGGAGGACTTGGCAGGATTTAAGATAGGAGTGGATGGCTCTGTGGTTTCAGAGGATTTGGTGGCGGAGGCAGCCATTGATGAGCGTGAGCTTAATAGCCTTGATACCAAGAAATAAAAACCGAGTAATTGGAAGAGTGTTTGAATTGCCTCAAAGAAAGCTTTACAGTTTTCAAGTGTTTATATACAAGAATATGGCATGAGCTATTGACAAAAATAACAGCTAGCCTAGCTAAAGGACATGGATCCTGAAATAGGTAGTGGATTGTGCGAAGAGAATGCCCCAAAAGTATTGTACAGGAGGTGACAGGTTTGGCCTTTAGTTAGTAGGCCTTAACCTGATGTAATAGCAGTATTAGCACTATTTCTGACAATGATAATTGAGCTACATCTCAATCCAAGGAGAACCTTCCCAGAGGATTGCAGCCTAGATGGTGGAAGGCGTCGTAGTACAGATGGCTGCCTCAGGCAAACATCTTTCTAAAGCCTTGAAATGCAAAGAGCCTTTGTCTTCTGATCGCCTAGCAGCCGTGTAAACCCTATTTGAGGTGTGCCCATGTTTCAATTTCAGGTTCATGCCAGCAAATGGGGCCATCATTGAAGCTTTTAAGAATGAATAGAGAGTTCAGGTAATAGATTTCGATATAAACCAAGGGAGTCGATACATAACACAACTACAAACAATTGCTTACAGGTCAAGTAAGCCACCATATTTGAGATTAACTTGGGTTGATGATTCCGAGTGAGTTCAGAGTTTCGTTGGAGGCCTTAAAATCATTGGATAAAGGCTTGAGAAGTTGGCGGAAGCAGTTGGCAATGGCATGCCATTTAAGTTTCAAGTAGTGGCCTTAAGAACTTCACTTGTCACCCCCCAATGTTAGGCTGCACGCCTGTGGAAGCAATTATTGTGAATTCTGCTTTCCATCCCCACCACATACTCGACGATACTGTCTCAACATGGCTCCTTCAAATGGTCAAGAGCATGAATCTGAAGCTCGTGACAGTTGTAGAACAAGAGGTGAACACCAACACGGCCCCTTTCTTCCTGAGATTTATTAAGGCTTATAATTATTACTCTGTCGTGTTTTTGTCATTGGATGCTATTTCTCCAAGGGGTAGCCAGGATAGGACCAATTTCAATAGGCAATGCCTAGCATGAGACATAGTCAACGTCATTGTGTGCAAAGGAGAGGACCGGATAGAGCTCTATCAAGTTGCCAGGAAATGGAGAGCAAGGATGACAATGGCTGGTTTCACACCATGCCCGGTGAGCACAAATGTGGTTGATGCCTGCAGGAAACTTATCAAGCAGCATTGTGACAGGTACAAGATCAAGCAAGACATGGATGCACTTCAATTTGGATAGGAAGAGAAGAACTTGATTGTTGCTTCTGCTTGGAGGTGATGAAAAAAGGAAGGAAAAAGAAAATCATTTGGCTCAATTAAAGGTTTCTTGTTCAGTTTTGTACTTTTATTTTTGTGTGGGATTATTTTATCGCTGATAATGTATCTGAACCAAAAAAAACAACTTCAAGGAAAATCACCGAAAGGCAATAGATTTCGATTCGGTTCCTATACAAGAATCTACACATAAATTTCATCTTGTAATTGTAAATCATACACTAGTTTATTTAATAATTCTCGTCTACACTTTGGTGTTAACTTACTTGAACGAACTTCTATAGCTAATATTATATCTCCAATTTTTCATCTCGTCAAATGTGTACCTTCAAATTTGATTTAATACATAAATTTACATCTTTTTCGATCAATATTCGGTTTTGACCTAAAAACTTACCTAAAACACTCTCAAATTGAAAAATAAAAGAATTTTAAAAACTTTATAATAAGTTTTTTTTTTTTTAAATGTATAAAATCCCCTCAAAAATGGTTCTTTTTTGTGTTTTTGTTTTTGCTTTTTTTTTTTGAAAGTTTTAATTTTTGTTTACTTGAGGATAATTTGATCATTTTAAAAGTCAAAATTAACTATTAGCCAAGTTAAAGTATAGACTTGTGTATTAAATCTAATCTAAAAAGTATATATTTCATGAGGAAAAAAAAAATATAGCTTTTCAATTAACATAAAACAAAGAATATAAAAAGGTCCCCAACTAAGATGCGGAAGAACATAGCGAACCTAAATCGTTACAATTAGATGAGCTCTCAATTTCACTGATTTGATAAGCTTTTGTGTTTACATGTAATTGAGCATTGAAAACAGGCTTTTGGTGTTTCTTGGATTTTATGATTGGAAAACACGAATAGTTAACTTGGATTTTAAATGTAGAAAACAGAATAGCAAAATAATAATATAAATCAAACATAAATATGCAAAAATTTTGGTTAAGCTACAGCAGAATCAATGCACCAGCTTCTAACATCGAAAACGATTTGTTTTATCTTGCTTCCAAATTTCTTTCTAGTGCCTCTCTACATAGACACCATCGGAAGGACCGAAATAATAATAATAATAATAATAATAATAAATGAATAAATAAATAAATAACAAACAAACACAAGAAAATAATTTCGGATTGAATTAGATGAATATTTAACAAAAATACTTGCTATACCGCCAAAAAAAAAAAAAAAAAGGAAAAAACCTTGCGTATTGTTGTGATCAATGTTTTACGCCAACAAAACACAAAGCTACCTCGGCCTGGGCCTGAAGCTCCTCCAAGACCTTTACAATGTTGGCCCTAGACATGGTGGTTTCAGTGCTCTCCGCAAGCATTTTCCTCAATCTTCATCCATGCACATGGAAGGTTAAAACATTAGACAAAAAATGACCAACTACAAAACTCAACCAACTTGTTAGATACAGCGGTGTTTGAAAGGGTGGTAGAAACCAATGGTTAAAACTATTTTTATTGTAGCATATAAGAGATTTATATTGTAGTGATTTTTTTATTGTTACTGTAGTATGTGAGAGCTTTACACTGTTTATAACTGAAAAAATGGTTAAAAAAGTGGTAGAAACCACTTTTGCCAAACATGGGGTAAATAAATAATAACAATAACAACAACATCAAAACCTATTGGTGAATAGGTTCCCATGAACGTTACCGCTAAGAACTTTGATGCCTTGTCAACTCATGCAATGTAAATTACTAAACAATATAAAGACCAAACGGCATTTGTAGTGATTCAATTTATAATGTTAAAAATGGCTGCACAAAGATTGTTGCATTACATATCATATATATATATAGGCACAAGGCAAGGGTGTACCTGCAGACCATTGCTGTGTTTCCGTGACCAGTGCAAACTATAAGCATGGTATTGGTCGGTAAAGCAGTGTGAAGTCTACGGATTCTAGCGTCCACACGAGCTAGAATTTCCTTCAGTTCAGGTGTTGCCTTACATTTGCCTCCTTTCTTACCCACGGATT
Source organism: Artocarpus hirsutus (assembly GCA_946598075.1). Lineage (NCBI taxonomy): Eukaryota > Viridiplantae > Streptophyta > Magnoliopsida > Rosales > Moraceae > Artocarpus > Artocarpus hirsutus. The sequence goes on from CAMOHE010035994.1 coordinate 96,221, forward strand.
TACTACAAGTAAGCAAAGATATCATCTCTGCAAGCTTCATGTTCAATTTTTCTGGATCGTCTGCTTCTTTCTTGAAATAGGAATTCAATTCTGAGAATTGAGTCCAAACAAAATGCACTCGTTCATTCTTCACCTGTAATAGAAAATAGAATAAAAACAAGCATGTAAAGCAGCACCTAAATGATAAGGAAAATGCACACGGCCAACTAAGAACCTACCTCCTTTTGGGCTTTAGAAAGAGCTTCCTCATCTGAGGTCACAGGAATCGCATGGGATGATTCCGAAGCATAACGTTTCACTATGGAAACGTCATCAATGACAGAAGAGATCTTTCCACAATCACTCAAAACCGTAAAGAGTTTCTTCCTCATTAATGATGGCAGTGACCCGAAGTCAGGCCCTAATCCATAATAAAACAACCATAAGCATATATATGCAATGTGAAAAAGATTACGAACAAAAATATTCTCAACAGCAAGCACATACAATGAAAGGCAACACAAAACCACTTAAAAGCACAAAAGAGAACGAGGAGCTCTAAGATTACCATTATCGAACAGTATTTGACACGGAAAACTACTCTAGCACTGCTTTCATTACCAAAATAGAATCAGAAGATTACGCGCGCGCGCGCGCACACAAAAAAAATCCTAATAGTACCTTCCAGAAAAATTACAACGATAAATAGAGAACAGAGAATAAGTATATGTTGCACATCTTCCAATCACATACTTCCCTCTTCCAGTAAAAATAAATAAATAAATAGAGAAGAATATCTGTTGCACTTGCACGTGTACAAAATTCTTCACAGAAAAATATACCGATAAAATAGAAGACAGAGAGAGTACCCTGAATAGTGAGAATAAAATTAAAGTATCACGTAATAGAAAAACTCCACTTAACTAGGTTGCATATCATAATGGGATATGCAGTTTCTGCCCAAGAAAGAGATAAAAAATCTGTGTTTCTATGGTGAAGGAGATTTCAAATGCATGACAAGACAGACAATCAAAATTTCAGTCAGTAAGGGAAGCCGGTCAAACTCATGTGTCAACGAAAACCAGTAAGAAGGGATACTTTTAAACATTTTCTCAAACTCGGCCACCTTTGTGAATTCTAATTGTAAAATGGCAAAACCAGGATTTCACTTAAACTCGGGGGATATATTTGTAGTTATCTTTGGACAGAAATAGATTCCCTTACCATGTTTAATTTTTAAGAGCGCCAATTCCATTGCGGTCCTTGCATCTTCTATGCTGTCATGACCATTCCCTGACTGCTGTATCTCCTTAGAAAGAAATCTCTTGGCAAGAACTCGTAGAGCAGATTTATAAGATCCACCGCGAGGATGCTTGTACAGTACTGCAGTGTCAATCACCAGATTGTGAGAGATCTTCAATGCTAATAAATCATTTTCCACTGAATGCCCAACTAAGACAGTCTCCTTGTAAACCAGCTTTAGAAAATCCTCCTGAGTATGGGAAGCAACTGTAAATATATCATAAATAATAGTCTTAACACAAAAGTCAAATAAGAGGAACAAACTTTACAATCGCAAAAATTGCTGGCAAGCATATAAAATTAAAGGACATAGAGAAAAATTAATATACCTGAATATCTTTAAGACTCGTCGTCACCCCATCTAACATGTCACTGGTAATCCCACTATACCTACACGACATTGTTAATTGCATTAACCAAACAAAGGGGAGAAAAAATAAGCTACCAGCTTCATGATGATAAACCAAGACGTTATGCCAAAGATGGTAAAACTCAGAATTTGGACAAACAGATTGTATGATATCCATAAAATAACTTAAAAGTGGGATAAAATATTCGAAAACACTCCTTAAACCTATTGGGAACATCAATTTTTATACCAGGACGTCCAATTCTATAGAAGTTTAACTATCTAACATTCCACTTGCATTAAGAAATAAAAATGTACACAAGTTCCATATAACTCAGGAAATTCCATATAACTCCTCAGAAAGACTAATTAAAATATTTAATGCAAAGGTCTGCTTGGAGCTCAAACAACAATATACCTGGTGTTGTAATCAATGATATTGTTTGATGGTTTAACCAATTTATCTAGCACAACCTGGGAGAAGAAGAAAGAGGAAAACTAGTTATACATGTCCACAGAGCCTTATAATAGGCCACATTTGTATGGTTAATCAATGTCAAAATTCAAGTTTCATATGACTTGAAAGACAGGATCTCAATTTTAGTACTAATATATGTCACAAATTCAAAGCAAATAAAAACAAATTGATGCTAAAAATAAATTATATAGATATATAAGCTTTGATCACATTGCGTGCCACAAAATACTGTTTTAAAGAAAGGGCTGCAAGTATGACAACAGAGATTTGGCAAGATTATTGGGGCGAAGTACAAACTTAAATAAAATATACCTGTCCTTGGACGTCCACCAAGGTCACTCTAGTAAGCTCAAAACCCTCCTTCGTGATGCACTACAGAACCGACAAAAAATAAATAAATAACAAAACAGAGAGAGAGAGAACAGACAAGCACAAATAAACAGATAGATAAAACAAAAGCCTTCAATTCATCACTATCCCTGAATAAGTATTGTCATCTTTCAGCAAATCAAAGCTCCACAAACTTTAAAATTTTCTGAAGTGTACAATAATCCAATACTTACTTTTTTATTAAGAAAGCAATAGCAAAATCATTTTCTTTAATAAACAGTTAATGCATTTAAGGTCTCAACCTACTTACCATCTCACAATCAAGTGCCAACACTTCATAGGGATGTTCTTTTGAAGGAGCAGGGAGAGTAGAAACAAAACCTACATTCAATGTATTAGGACTTGAGGACAAGCCAGCATGTGAAGAACAAGATGGTAAGCAAGAAGGAAAAAATAATAAAAATTAAAAAAAAAAAAAAAGAAGCTTAAACAGCACTCTACGTTCAAATCACCTGGCTGATTGAGAAGATAGCCATTGTCTTCCATCTCTTTTAATGTAAGCGTGTAATATGTGATGGGGAAAGGTATATTTTTTGTAAGTTCCACAAGGGATTGTTTATCTGTCCCAGAGGCACAATTAACTGCATGAAAAAAATGTAGTTATGTTAAAGAGATCTAATCTAGCACACATATTACCCTCGTATGATATACAATATATATATATATATATATCATCACACTAAGATCCACAAAGAACCATTTTATAGTGGAAATGGGGCTTAAAATGTAATTGAAAATAATGGGAAGCAAAAGGAACGGATAAAAATAATAAAGTATGAGAGATAAGCAGTGACAAAGCTCCTACAATTTGACATTCCCTTCAAAGGAAGTCAGATGAAAGGCTCTTTGGCTTAGAGAGAGAGAGAGAGAGAGAGGGTGATTACCGATGCACACTTAGGAATCATCACACATAAAAACCTTACTACCATGAATTGGTGATTAACTTTGGGCAAAAGTAGGAACTCCTCAAAAGAAGTTTCACATCTCATTATCCAAGTAAAAGCTAGACAACGGAATAATGAACAATAAAAATACGAACATGTGCATGAAAAATGGATAAAATGTAAATAAAAATCTCACGAAAGAGGGTCAAACAACAAGTTCATTCAGTAATAAAGTGAGTAATAATTTCAAGAAAGAGGTTTAAATCAGTTCAAGAGATATCTACCTTGTTCACTTGCGGTTTTAAATTTTATAGTGTCTGAATGATTTTGGTCTCTCTTTCTTTTCACCTTGCACGTGAGGAGTGCATCAATCGTTTGCATTCCATCTGATACACAACTAGCATGCAGGATTCAAAAATCAACCAAAAGTTGTGGAAAATATGACAACCTTTTTGGATGGAAAATAAAGAGATATACAACAAGCATACAGGAATTAAAAATAAACATTGAAAAAATGGGAAGTTGACTAAATACAAAACAATACTTTCAAAAGGGAACCAGGAATAATGTGACTGCTGACCTAAGTGCTAAAACTGCCCTTGGATTCCCACAGAATTCTCTAAGACTTGGAAGTGTTTTGGACTGTGATAAGTACAGAGCAGCATCCAGGCCTGGGACATAAAGCATAACCACTTTCGGAATAAGGGGTTTATTCTGCAAGCAAATCATAACAGCAGTGTAAGTAACTCAGGGTGCTTTACACTTGCAACTATATGTCCACGTACAAAATCATGCAGCAAGTGCAAGTGACCGCGCCTGCACATAAAAAACTAGCAGTTCAAACAAACATTCTACGGCCAGAAGCTCAGAGTTCAGAGTATATTTATTGATTTTTTGACACCTAATCGCATGAGTCTAACCTAAATCTGAAGACTGTAGCAAACCTATTGAGTAGAACTCACCCTTGTGAAACCGGCTTGCAAGGGCATGGAACCTAAGGGCTTATAAAACCGCTAGCTATCTTATAATTATTCCATGCAAGACTTTTGGTATATAACAAAGACATGAGGTCCTCTGATTAAATTAATTCAGAATTTCAAAAAAAATAGAAAAAGGAAATCCAAAAATTAACTACATGGCACAAGAAGATGCATGAACACATATTTCTGAATGTAGATGGAAACTTTTACCTTAATGAAGACCCATGGGGGCATGAATCCTTCAGCAAGCACCCAAGTTACTAGTCCTTGAACATCCTGTAGCACAGTGACGAATTCCAATCAGAATTTACTATCCTTTGCAGAAAAATAAAAAATTTTGGAGGCTATGGAACTTACTTGCAAATTCAGAGTAGAGGTAGCCTCCGGGATTTTAAAGACAATATCTGCTTTACCCTGAAAAGGAAAATCAATTAAATCCAACGCACAATTCTACATTTAAAATTATGTCAGAACATGTCTAGACATAAATATAGGGTGTTTTGGCAAAATTCTCAAAAGAAAACTGCAACGAGGGGGATCCAAGGAAGACAATTGCAAAAAACAAGCCCAAGAGTTTTATCTTACACTTTAATTCTCCTCAAATATCACCCTCAGTAAACTAACAAAAAAAAAAGGGTTGGACAAACCTTTCTGTTTTTTTTGTTTTAACTTTCAGGCAACATTTAAGATCCAACAAAATCCCTATTTGTATAAACAAATGACAAACAATTGATAACGTAGAGAAACAATACACACATAGCCTGTAAAGTGTGAGCTCAATATCATTGATCAAACACAGTAAAAAAAATAATGAATAAATTTACACCCCAACGATCCCTTAAACATCAAAGCAGCTTAAACACAGTCTCAGGCACTTTCCAAGTCACATGAAGCAAAGAAAGATGACTTTTGACAGCTTTGAGCAAGAATTTCTACTGATTCCTCAACCTGATGAACCAAGGAAACACAGTCGACACAGGAGTTTCCAAATTCATGGATTGCTTTGGTAGAAATTCCCCTTTTTTTAAGAAAAATTTGTTCTCTAAATGTCAGCAGGCTCTCATTTCATCATTTTAAGTCTTTAAGATTAGTAAATGGATTTTAAGACTTATGTATATTTGCTAGGAGGGATTAGAGAGAGGAATGAATTGAATAAGAGATTCAAAATCCTTCACAAGAATCCAAATTTGATATTTCTGAAGTTATAAAGATTAGAGGATGAAATTCATTCCAAAGACAGTAATAGCCAGTTTATTTTTGCAGAGAGATGCAGAGAGTGAGGGTAGAAGGAGAGGACTAATTCTTTACTTTGTTGGTTATGGGGAGAGAAAAGTCCGCAAAATCTAATCCCTCCATAATGGAAGGATTCAATCAATCAATGAAACGTATGCTTTGAAGGGTTGTCCAATCTTTTTCAAATACATTTTCCCTGAACTACTCCATATTGTTCTTATACTTCCTAAACAGATTAAGACTAATTTGGAGAACCCAAAATAGCACGATAGAGAATCTAAAATCCCTCCAGCCCACAAACAAATCAAGTTCAAAGAAACTAATACAACTCCCAATGGAAGGAAGAAAAGGAAATAAATTCTTAAATAAAAATTTCAAAGAAGCAAATTCCGAAAATTAAAGAAAGAGAACGAGCGTAAGTACCCGAGGACCATAAATATCGAAGAAATTGGAGGGCTTATCATTATCAATGACAGAGAAGTTGTCGTTTGAGCTATCGGCCTCCAAAGCCAAACCCTTGGTTTTGTGTTTTAATGAAGACATTTGACTCTCTTCACCCGAGAAGAAGAATAATAAGAACTTATGAAGATGAAGAAGAGTACATCTGGGATGTCAATGGGCACTTGGACCTGACCCGCATTGCCTTGCACCATTCAATATATGGGGCGGGGTGAGTCACAACCCAGCAGGTCATTGGGGGCACCCGCCCCGCCCCACGACCCTCAACTTTTTTTTTTTTTCAAGAACCGAAACTTTTTTATTTTAAAGTAAACATTCCCTTTTTAAGATTAACATTGTTTATTTGTTATTGGAAGAGGGGAAGAATTCATTTCTGCCCTGAAAGGAGAAAAGCATTGTCTTTGTCTTTTTCTGCCCTTTTCCTTTTTTTTTAATGGATATTATGGACCAAACCTAAATTTGATATTTAATTATCTCTTTGCAAATATGTTTTTATTTCCTATAATCAGCCTCCAGTTTAGGACCAAAATGTTGGGAGGGAGCGACGGGGGAGGAGAGAGAGAGATGAGCTTAGCTAACTTAATACAACTTGGCTGATGTAAAATAGTAAAGGGTGCAGGTGATTGAGGAATACTTGAAAGTTCAAGGAAGCTAATTCAGTACATTATTCTAGTTCTTCTTTTAATGTTTGACTTATTAGTTATAACCACGACTTCTTGCGAGATTGTTGTAGATCATGATCTGCAATGAAGTGGTGTACATAGTTACCAAAGATTGCTAATTGCTCATAATTCTAAGTAATTTTGTAAGATGTTTAAAATCCTCTCCACAAGTATGGTGCTTTAAATTTGTGCATCTTTGGGTACCAAGGGATTGAATCCTATATCACATTTCCATATTCCAATTTGCAATGTGGAATATGCACCCACTCCTTGCAACCAATCCACAATCCACTTATTGGGTCGGTCTTTATAAACACATTCAAATTTTGGTGTCCACAACATAACAAAAAATATCACATTCAAAGGCATAACAAAATAAATAAATCAACATTCCCACTCAACAATATTGAGATGACTCATGCATAACACTCTTGATTTTCAAAAACCATAGACTAAGAGAGAGGGAGATGTAAGTCAGTAGTCCAGATCTATAACCTACCAAATTAATATATGCAGGAAACGAAATTTAAATTTGAACCAACTATAGTAGTTAAACTAAAATTTGATGCGTTGTAGTTCTCGCATAGTTTTTGCATAGAGATATCCCTAACATGAATATACCCTCTAGTTTTCCAACCAAAACATATACAACTATCATTTTTTCAATCCAAATTGCTGTCTTTGGAGTAAGTAACATACACTTGGATAAGTCAACTCACATTTAAGTACTCTCTCCACTAACTACTTTAAAATTTCACATTGCTATCTTTGGAGTATTGACTATTGAGGCTAGCATAAGCATTACTATGTCATTAATCAAACCTCATTAGCAAAAAAATGTCATTAATCACACCCCTATCATTCTCTAACCAATAAATCACACATAAACCACATTTTTTAATTATCTTTTTCTATTTTTTTTGCTTGAAAATTATATATTT
>CAMOHE010035995.1:0-12507 GCA_946598075.1 Artocarpus hirsutus
GCTTGAAGAAGAGTAGAATTTGGGCGTAGCAAAGATGAGTGGTGAAAACGACAGCCAAAATTTTTGAGTTTACGAGTGCTAAATGTGACATGTAGCTTTTGTAGTAATTTTTCCTTTACAATCTCATTAGTTAGTCACTCTCTCATTTTTTCTCTGTTTGAGGTTTTACACTCTCACTGATATTTAACCCCTGTGTCAAATTATAAGGTGTTTGAAAAGGTGGTAGAAGCCGTTGGTTAGATTTACTTTTACTGTAGCATATGATAGCTTTACGATTTTTTTATTGTCACTATAGCATGTGAGAGCTTTACACTGTTTATAACTGAAAAAGTAAGGGGAACTATTTTTGCCAGATGAAGGGTGGGGGGGGGGGGGGGGGTTAATAGTACAGTGGGAGATGGATAGCCTTAGTAAATACAGGTCTATGGTGTTAGCTTTTCGTTTATTTAGTCGTTTGTTTCTTTAGTTGTAATGTTACGAGTAGCTAATACCGAATATCGATTCAAGTTGGACAGTTTTTAGGGTCACCATCTAACTGAACTGAACTAATTAAGCTTGTTAGTTTTGCCAAATGTGAAACGGCATTTGAGCAAAGAATATTATCTGATTTCGATCAAAGAAAAAAGAGTAGAACTTACATTTCACCGACTTTTTTAAAAAGCATTTGCTTCGCTCCCTCAACTTCCTCGCTATTTCCTCTCACTTTCCACGCACAAGAAAATTCCAACAAAAAAAACAAAAGAAAAAGTCCAAGTGATGTTTTTTCTCATTCATTACATTGATCATTGACTTCCAAACGATAAGGTCATCTATCTACGATAGGCTTTCGCTTACACGTCTCTCTAAAATTACAGTCATAGTAAAATCTTGGTTTATTTAATTATTAATCATCAGGGACTCCCAAGCACGTGAATTCTTTAAAATCAGAAATAGATAATTGAGGGCTTGATAAAAAAAAAAAAAAAAAAAAAAGAATCTACTTCAACTGATATGCTCTTAGGCACGGCCATACATGACATGGAAATCACACTTGGATTCTAGGACTTCTTTTTACCTTCCAACAGTAAAAAAGGCAATTTTGCTCCAAGGCGTGTGTTTTAGTTGTTGAATTAATTTTTTAATAGATTGATCTAAGACTGTAAACAGTTTTAGAATGCACGTTGTAAATTTTTAACGTAGAGAGTTGCATATTAGACCGTTACCATTCTAATTTGATGGCCAAAGCACCTTGCTATTCTTGTGAAGCAAACTTATAAACAGACAGCAGATATGCGATAGGAGCGGCGGGTAAGCGATACAGTAAGCGGACAAAGCGGTCAAGTGAACACTTTCCGAACACTAAGCCGATTGGATGGGAAAGTTGGTGTGCAATGTTGCATTCACCATCACAATTGTTGAATGATTATCATCCCTTCAAAAAAGAAATAAAGATTATCATCCTAAACTAGATGTGTAATTGTGAGAAGATACTTCAACCTATATATAAAATCATTGCAGAATCAAAATTACCACATCAGATGAGATTTTCCTTATTATTTGACAATTTTTTATGGCACAAAAGTCTAAAGGTATCGCATTAACTTCATAGAGTGTTGAGTCACACATTTAATAGCACCGAAAGTGTTGGGACAAATTATTTATTTATGCCTTTTTCTCTCTGCGGTCACAACTTTCCACTTTCCTGGCCTACTCTCGTTGAAAGTTTCGGCAGGTCTTTGCCACCCAAGTCCTAGTTGTATTGAAGTTAATTGGCAACTATTATAAGAAATATTAGCCACTTTAATTGTCAGAGGAATATTCAAGCTAAACGTGTATTTCAGGGTAAATTATTTAACAGGGGAAATAAAAAAAACACTTGCATGTGACTGTAAATAATATTTCTTCACTTTTCCAAGCAATTCATTGCAACCAATTTTTGTCCCTATTTTCAATATTGGTGTGAAAGAGTAAATGAGAGTTTTCTTACAGTATTATTTTTGTGGAGGAATCATTTACTAGAAGAAGCCATCGAGAACTATTTAGTACGTCAAATTTTGAGGACAAAATTTTATAAGGAGGAGAGGATTGTAATGCCCAATTAACTCACAATTAGCCAGTAATAAGCATTTTATATATCTATACATTTAACGAATACACATTATTCGCATGAGTAATCATTATCTATAAGATTGAATCATGCATAAACGTGCTTATATTTATAAATATGACGTTGAATTATTAATATATGATTTAACATGTTTTAAAAAGGCTCTAGTTGCAGTGACGTGCTCGGTTTCTCAGTAAGAAAGATTGATATGCTAAACGGTTATAAATTGATTGAAAAGTGTTTTTCCATTTCAAATACATTCTAAACTGATTATTTTGCCCATTTATATATTTGAAATGGACAAATTTGATTGGAATTGAAAGTTTATAAAATGGTACAATTTGATTGGTTTGTTGACTAGGTTATAACAAATTGAATTACTCTTATTTGTACTACATTTAAGTGGCTAGCTATTAGCTAAATTTACTTAGTCAGCACTCTTATACATGTCAAACCCAAGGAAAAGGTGGCAAAAGCACTCAAGCAAGCTCCTTCCCTCTCTTACCTGATTTGGACCAAGTTAAATGAACTAGATTGTTCATTTTTCCCTCTTTCTTTTGCAAGCAAGTCCTAAAACATCCAGCATTTCCCCCCACTTCCTTCTCTCCATTTTTCATGTCCTAAAGCTTACAAAAACATAAACAAGACCATAGAAATTTGAGTTACACAAACAAGCCCCAAGTTTTCACCATTTTGAGCTTGAAAATAAAGTATTTTAATCTCCAATAGACCCCCAACTTCAAACCCTATAAGGTACCTCTATATTTATGTTTCTTATGATGAAATGAAGTTATTTTCTGTTATACATGGTTATAGATGTGGAAAAAATAAGCTAGGACAAATTTGAGCTTAAACTAAGCTAATTAAGCTAGCTTATTTCAAAATTGATAATCATGTGAAATCTGATTATTTCCTTTATCTCTATTGATCCTAAGTGTTTATTAAGTGATTTTGAATGCTTATAAATAGATGGAAATTAGTTTTAATGTTATCTTTGAATCTATAGAAAGAAAATGCAAAATAAGGTGAAGAAAAATCAAACTTGCACCATGCTTAATTCTCATATATTAGGTTGTTTTTGTAAGATTAATATAACTTCTTTAATGATATTTGATGTTTGAAAATGTTATCTATTTATGGAAGACCTGATTTTGGCTAGAATAAGATAAAATTGTTATATGCTTTAAAATTGTTATATGCTTGACACAATATAATATAATTTGGAGGAGGAATGAACTGAAGTGAATGTTTGTTGAGGTGAATTAATCTCCATGTTTAATCATAGTTTTAGTAATATAGCATGTTCCTTGGCCAAAAGTGTTGATTGTGATGTTTTGATGCTCAACCTATTTGGCATTTCAATTAATGCAAAACTATTGTAATATGAACTTATAACATGATCCAATTAGTTTGTTTATTGAAGAATTAAGTGGTATATGATTTTATAATGTTAGGCCTTTAGCACATCTTATCTTCTAAGAGGACTGATCTTTTCACTTAACACCAATTGAACTCGAGGTAAGTAGAAACTACTTTTTATTGCATCGTAAGAACTATGTCATGTTATGTTTTAAGGTGCATTGATTGGATTGTTATTATTTGGAAATGATATAGATTGTTGAAAGCATTCATGATCTAGACATTTACATTAGAACATGTGATGTGATCTGAAAAGGAAATGAGGTTTTTAATTAAAGTGGAGGTTTGGTGCATAATTGGTGGTCGGGTAGGCACGGAAGCTGGTGGGACTGGTGGACCCAACAAAGGGTGGTGAATACTTTGAGGTTAAAAAATTAAGATAAGAAAAGCCACAAAGACTGAGAATGAATATGACAAACGCTTGAGGTATAAAGATCAAGATGGAAACCCCATAATTTTATTGTTACTTTGGCCAAAATGATGAACAAGTTTTGAAAACCATAGCCTATCATTACCAATTCAGTACCACCCGAAAGAAGAAAGAATTGTTGAAAGAAAATAGATAAAAGAAAATGTCTAATTGCATTCGCATTCAATGTTTATGTTCATGCATTAGTTTCTGCTTACTGAACTTTTAGCTTATTATAGTTCTTATGATGTAGGTAAGGTTGTACAAGGTTAAGGGTTGACTGAGTATCCAGAGCTACCAGATAGAGATTTGTTCATATACCATATTTTAAAGTAGCTTTCAAAATGTATCTTGGAACTCTGTTTTGTAAAACTTAGCAGCTTTGTTATGGCTTTTGTGAACAAACATATATTACTAAGTCTGGATGTGATAGTTTGGTTATTTTCATATTACAAGTTTGAATAATATATATCTTGTAAATAAGGAAATGAATGAAACAGCAGTTTCGAAATTCTTTTATACTGAAATGTATATTTTTAGTAAACCATAACACTTATAATGCAATTGGAAGGTTAATGCTTCTTATTTTGACTAAATAAGCTTTACACGAGCTCATTAGTTAACTAAAGGGGTATTACATTTGAAAGTGTAATGACCTTATCCATGCGGCCGTTGCTTAATTATTTAAACATACATTTACTTACATTACTTAATTTTGGGGAACATTTTTTTTATAACTATCTTTTAAAAGTAACTTTGCTAGTTAATTTCAATTTAAAACTATTTTTAGTTTTTGTTGCAACCGAAATAATAACATTAAATAGAGGTTTAATAGTTATCTCAAAATATACTCAGTACTAAAGTCATACAGTTATACATAATATCAAGAGAGTCATAATTTTCAAAAACTATGTGCAAAAAATAAGCGCGTAGTATCTATTTCTCATGACTTCACTCTAATCATTTGTCATTTTATCACTGTTTATTAAACATTACTAGCATGTTGTTTACCTACAGTATGAATATATATGAATAAGCTTTTGCTTAACAAGTAAGAATAATAACTCGCAAAGCATTTCTTTAATCAATTTAGTGAGCATGCAATATGACATGACATAGCATTCTATGACTAAAATTTAAACATGCTTACTACTTTAAAAAAAATTATTTTAAACTATTCATATTGTAGGCAAGATTCTTACTTACTTGTATTCTTGTAATAAGTTTTTCTATTTGCTTGAAATTCCTTATCCTCTATAGAAAATGGTTTTGTATAAAACACCCATTAAGAGTGTATAAGAATAACCTATTTTATGCTATTTTTTAATTTTAGCATAATTGTAAGAATTTGATCATTCTATTAGATTCAAAATTCTTTTTATCAAAGGATCATAAAAATCACTATTTCCATTACAAGTATAATTATTTTATTAAATCCTTAAAATATCTAATTATTTTCCTTAATTGCCATTAATTCATATCAAAGTTGGCAAATAATTAATTTAATTAATTAATTATCTATCGTCACTAAATCTATATGACCTCAATCCACTAGATTAGACATTTCCTAAATTCATTATTTTTAAATTAAGTTCTAAATAGCCACATTCTAAATCTATTTAATAGGTTCTTAATTGATTCTAAGCCCATTAACCCTAAAAATGATTTTATGACCTCATATACACTATATTGTTGAAACTATGATCCAAGTGGCCTTTTAGACTAAAACGAGCATTGGACCCATGCCTAACATCATGTTACCGTAACACCCATCAAATTTTCATGTTATGGACTATGTCATAATAGTAACGATGTTAAGTGTTATATTTATGTTATGTGTTATGATATACGATATAATGGTGCTAACTGTTTTATTTTAAGTGTTATGACATGTGACAGTCACGTGTAATTGATATGCTCAAGTGTTCATATTATTTATGATGTATATATTTAATGATGATTTTTGACTAATTAGCATATTTTTGGAGTAATTTTCCTCATTTTAGGAAATTAAACATTTGACTTTCGATTGATTGAAATTAAGTGATAAGGTTTCCTATTTTTTTTTAAAAAAAGAGGCAAGATATGGTAAGAAGGAGCTAATTCTTGACTTTCCCTAATTTCCTCTAATTTCCTCTAATTTCACGTGAAATTTGCCCCCAATTAGTCAGAATTTCTATTTAAAAAAAAGAAGAGAGGATAGCCTCCTCTTGCACGTTATTCTCATTTTTAACGTTAACGCTCTCTCTCTCTCTCTCTCTCTCTTTTCTCTCACCCTCTCTTTTCTTCATGTTCTTCTCCTTCATTTCCCTCTCAATTTTCTCTGTTAACTATTTGAAAAATATACTGAAATTTCTTTGGGCTAATTTGAAGGAGTTTGAAGAGGAATCGTTTTAAGGAAAAAACTTACTTTTTGGTATTTCTGAAATTTTGAGCACCCTTTAATCCGACTACCATATCTTTCTCCATAAATTTTATTTTGCTCTGAATTTTTAATATGTTATTCATGTATGTGTTATGTAATAACCTTCAAAATTTCACCTCAATTGGATTTTTCTCCACTGAGATATGAATTTTCTTTTCTCTACCACTCACTTCTGATTTATGCTAAACAATAACGTTGTATTATCTCTATGTTCCGACCCTTATATCTTTGCCTACAAATTTCTGTTTGCTCTGAAATTTTAATATGATTTTCATGAATATGCTATGTGATGTTGTACGAAATTTCGTGCCATTTGGTGTTGTGTAGCTGGAGATATTAAATGTTAAATCTCTGCAGCTCTTAATGAATTGATGCTGTTTGGTTATTTGTATAAAAAACATGGTTTTTGTTCAAGGGGCAAATGTGCTTTGATTTTTACAAAATTTGGCAAATATGTTCATATATATGTTAAATTATGGCCTGGAAAGTTTGGTGATGGTTTGATTAATATTTTATGTGTTATATAATTTTTATGGATGCTAGGTATTTAGACTATTTTAACGGTAAATTGTTGAACTTTTATTGTGTAATATTTTTGTATGACTATATAGTTTTATTTGGTGATGGGAATTTTTGTGCTATTGTAATTATATGTTAATATGTTGTCTTAAGAATTTTAGGGTCATAATAATTTTATTTTAATTATTGAAAAATGATAAATGCATGAAACTCACTACTTGCACATAGGATGTATTTTTGGCATTTGCATTCTAAAGCATGATTTGTGCTGTGTTGAATTTATTTGTAGCTAATCTTTGGGTATGTTGTACTTTTATGTGTCTATTATATGTGTTAATTTTTGTAGATTTTTCTATGGGATGAAAATATGATATATGGACCTGAGTTAAAAATTGTTCACTACCTAACTATTGCTGGCAGATTTCATGTTGAATGTTATATGACTTGTTTTAGATACCAAATAGAATTTTTATGACTAATAAAAAATTATGGTAATATATTTATATGTTATTTTTATTCCTGCCAAATATGGTGTCCTCATTGTGTGTGAATGTTAAGTTATTAAATTTTGAATTCATGGAGGTTAGAAAATATTGTGATGATAGTTTTATTTCAATGATTAATGAAATGCATTATGAATTAATGTTTTAGAGAGATGAGTATATATGGATGTAATATATAATTTGTTAGAAGTTTTGTGATATTGAATGATTTCATGGTCTCATGAAAATACAAGATAATTGTTATCTTTTAAATGAATGACATGAACACACTAAGAAGCGAGCACATCGAGACTGCGGTAACATCACCTATAACTAAGGTTAAGTAACCTTATTGAAGTAAGTACATTCTCACCTGCAACATGATGAGTTTATGAAAAGTTTGAAATCTATGTTCATGATGGTTTTATGATGATTACTCATGATGATTTTACATGAAGTATTATTATGAAGTTTTTAAGGCATGAAAGTTTATGCATGTTTTGATGATAATATTTTTCAAAGCATGAAAGTATAAGTATGTATATATGTATCACCTAAATAAGTGTTGCACACTCAATGTTATGTTAAGTTATGATGTGAAATGATATGATGTCATGTTTGGTTTGGGATTAGCTACTCCTCTCCTCTTATGACAGCACGCCTATGATGATGATGTTATGGTGCAACACTTAGACCCTTAAGATAAAATGAATAAAGTTTTAATATGTACAATGTAAAGAAAGATATGTTCTCTATGAAAATGTGCCTAGTGCACTATTATGATGATGATAATGATGATGATGATGATGATGTTCATAAAATGTTTTAAGTTGTGAGATTTAGAAATGTACTTACTAAGCATTTGCTTATTCAAGTTTATATCATGTTGCAGATAAGGGTAAGAGAACCATGGATTAGGAGGAGGATCAAGACAGGCGTGTGAGTTAAGCAAGATGAATTGCAAATGGAAAAGCGCCAAAGAATGATTTTATCTTATTTAAATTAAGTTTTACAAATTTGAGTATGTTTATTTGATGGACTTTTAAGATTTGAACTAGGACACTTTAACTTTATTATTTCATAAATTTTCTTCTGCATTAAAACTGTATTTAAACAAATTTTCTTTTAACTGTTTAGCATGCTGACCATTACTAGTCGGACTGTCAAAGAACTTTAATCGACTTGCCAATTGCCAAGTATCGGCCTGCCAATCCTGTTGATTTTAAAACCTCATTTTGCAGAGCCTTGGGTGGCTTGCCGACATCTAAAGTTCGGCTTGCCGAACTGTGTATGTAGAATTTTATTAATTTTTTTTTAAAAAAATTTAATTCAATTCTCTATGGTTTTAACAAACTATTTATAGGATATTTATGGAAAAGCATATTATTATAATTAAGTAAATTATAATTTCTCATTAAAAAAAATTGTGTATGTATGGATCTTGTGTATACTTTTTCAAACTATGATTTCTCATACATGATTTTATTTATAATAGTTTTACTTCAATTTATGGTTAAAAGAACGAATGTAACGACATCTGTGACGTCCGTAAAAGGGGGCGTTACAGTTACTAGGACTCTAGCATATCAGGTTTTTACGATAGTTGTTTTAGTGTCAAATTGAAAAATATTAAAGTTTATCCTTAAAAAATCTCATTCATATAACTTAAACTTTCAAAAAAAAATCGCTCTATAAAATAATACCCGAAATCTATAACCCACTATATTTTGGCTTATATAATCTATCTAGAGTACTTTAATTTCTTGGTTTGTTAAAAAATTGGATTCTATAGTCACGTAATCCTTGTTTATAAAAACTGGTACTAGAAGGAACTTTTTTTTTTTTTGTTAGTTTTAGAAACTTACAATGAAATTGTATGTTAAAGACAAATTTTCTTTTAATGGTTTTCTCCATAAAAATTATTTGTTTCAAATATTTGATTTAATGATTTTTTATGCTCATTTTAAAGTCCCAATTACTGTCTTTGGCCTGTTTATTTCCCGATTAAACTTGCAAACTTTACCGATTAAAAAGTCTTGACTACTTTTATAAATCCTAATTAAAGTCCATTTTAAAGGAAAATTTTTACAAAAATTTATTCATAAAAGTTTTTTGTTTTTTTGAAAACTAAAACTTTGATATTCAGCAAAAATTGCAACTTGGTTTCGAAATGACTCGAAACTTGAAAATTGTTTTCAGCCCAAAAGTATAGTTTTTAGATAACTTTGAAAAACTATCCGTAACTATATTTTAGAGGCAAATTTTGGAAAAAGTTTTTTCATAAAAGTTGTCCATCTCATCGAAATCTAAAACTTTCACATTTGGTGAACCATGAAATTCGGATCTAAAATGGTCTAAAAATGCCAAAACAATAACAATATTCCAAAACTATTTTTGACAATTTTTCACAAACTGCAATTGAGTGGTTTTGGGATTGCATTGGTGCAATTTTTAGGACTATTTTAGGAAGTCCATAAAACTGCTTGGAAATTCTATTTAGAGTCAAAACTGCATTTTTGCTTAGTCACAAGGTTTTATTCAAAATGTCAAAAATTAAAAACTTTCATGTTCGAAAAAGTTTAAAAAACCAACTTTAAGACCTCCGTTCAAGCGCTCAAAGTTTGTGGAAATTTTTTCCGCAAACCAAACTTGTAAAACATAAATATATCATGCAACTACTAACTTATTACATCATATACATACATAAACTAAACTAACCAACATATAAATAATTATTACAAACTATTTCCTCGCCCAATCATCAAATCACTCATAAAATTGAAAACTTTAACCTTAAAAAATTTAAGAAAAAATTTTAGAATCCTTACCCTTGATGACAACTTCTTGATAGGTGATCTAATGCCACTAATTTCTCCTTTCCCTCTTCTTATTTCAAACACTAAAACACAAACTTAACCATATAAAAATCTAACTTTGTTCAATCTCTATACCAAGGTTATCTAACTACAAGTACTTTCTTTTCCTAGCTAGGAAAATGAGAAGAAAAGTATAGCAATTACCTTAATCCAAATACTCTAAATCCTCCTCTTTTTCCCTTCTTCTATCCCTTACTAGATCCTCTCCTTTTCTTGCTTGATTTATGATCTTTCTCATGAAACTTTTGGAGGTTTTTTGCTTAGAACAAAACCGGTTTTTCTTAGGCAAGATATAGGAGAAAAGTTTCCTTGGTGAACTTGAGCTTCAATGGAGGTGATTTAGGAGAAAATGGTGAACGAAAATTCTTTAGGAATTCCTTTGACGGTCGTTGGTTTTGGGAGGCAACATGGGAAAAGAAAAGAGACAAAAGTGGGGTCTTTGAGGGTCGTCTAATTGCTCCATCGAACTCATGATTGATTAAGCTTCTAAGTGACTTAGATGAATTAAAAATTGGGTTAGTTCTCGCTAATTGTGGTGCCATGCTCTCATATGGTGGGTGGGTTTTGTGACTCAAAAAGGCAACAAGGACAATCATTATCATGTGAAACATGATTCAGGGGTTACTATTTGTACCTCGTTCTTTCTTACAAGCTTCTCACTAAACAGATAAATCCTTATACTGTCACTAATGACTAACTTAATTGACAGGAGGTCTTAATATCTGACAAGTCTCCTTCTATTTTTCAAATACAGTGACACGCCAAGCACAACATGAATCGATATTGATATAAGTTTAATCGCATATCAATTTTTACTGTGTTGAGTCTTTAAATTTATTCTAGGCTTAATAAAAATCTATACTTGACTTTTTCAGTATCTAGACTCGATAATGACATAGTTTTTGACAGTGTCATTTTTCAAGTTCGCATAGCATTTCTTACTGAAATTGCTACTTGCATAACTCTAATTTTAAATTAATTAGCAATTAAGGATCTAATATGTGTTAGAGTGCTTCTCGGTATACTACTAACTTCGTACTACACTCATAAATTCTTGTAATTAAATTTCTCAAGTTATTTATGTGCCAACCTTTTTTAGATTAGAAAGCGAAAATCCTTATTTTTAGATCTAACGGATAGAAGGAGAAAAACAAGTGAACACGACCACACGCTATTGGACAGCTTTGCAATTCACTCCTGAGGCGCATGAGAGTTGTCGGCGAGTGTTATGCATGAGCCAATTAAGCTACGACGAGTGGATTCCACTACTAATGCGACGCTGACAAGCTACTGACGTCGTTACATGCATCCCTCTCATGGACGGCTAAAATCATTTTGGCAGCTCATCCAAGGGCTAGATCTCGCCACATGTCCTCCGTTATTCGAATTTGAATCTTTTAATTGTTTTTGATGCATTTGATGTCCGATTTTGCCTGTTTTGATGCCGTTTTGCTCCCTTTTTTCTTCAGATTCCAAATATAAAATCGAAACACACTAAAATTAATTATTTTACAAACATAATATTTACAAAAATATTAAAAATATTTATTTTATTGTGTATACTATACGTATACTTGCTAAATTTTATGGTGTGTCTCACTTCTAGCCCCGTAGTGGTACTATGCTTATTTATTCTTTTATGTCATCTCTGAATCGATATCGATGTCCTCGTTAATGGTCCAAGCTAGGAAATTATTCTTTTTTCTTTTTTTTTTCCCTTTTTTTTTTTCTTTCACACCCTTTTTTTTTTTGACTAAGTATTCTTTCGTGCTTCGAGGTAATGTCTTGAGATCATCGCCTTCAGTGGTAATTCTTGGAGGAAGACTGCATTCGTGCGTCCCTTGCGTGTCCTATTTATGACTTCTTTTATTCTCATGGCAAAGTGTAGAGTGTTGTCTATCCGTCTGTAGAATCAGCTTTTGTGAAGGTCTGCTTGTACGCTGCATGAGGGGCGGCTTTGATCATGGGTTGGTAATTAAACTGTGAAAACTTGTGGCTTCTTTTCTTTTCTAAGGTGTAAACACCTTGATCATAGCTCCATATTTAATATAATAGATTGAGGGATAAAATATAAGTAAAAGCAAGTCTTGAGAAAGAGAAGAAAGAAATTTAGAAAATGACTATTTTGTTATCATTAAATATTTTATTTTATTTTTATTTATATATATATATATATTTTAATAGTTGACAACGTTACATCAAAATTAGTGAGATTTATTAATCATTTTTGAAATCCGAAGAAGATTTCGTGAAACCTCTAGATTCTCTGTTGTCTCGTTAATCAATCTCTT